>APFE031420158.1:1897-23445 GCA_000404065.3 Pinus taeda
CAATCCGGGATCGTTTGGTTCTTTCAAAGAGTAACTCAATCTGAGGCTGTTTTGCCCAAGTAATGCTCGGTAGTATAGTGCTCTAATGAATTGAAAGGAAATAGATACTAAACTATAACTGAATCAACTCAAGGATAAAATCACACAAATCAATCTGATCAGTCAAGGGCACGGAACCAATAACCCTTCCCTTTAGAAACTGATAAAGAAGAAAACCAAAGCAGAGGCTTACGGATCTGGGAGTCAGGCAGCGTCTTGCTGGCTCACAACAGTCTTAGGCCTGCTATCACTCGAAAGTAACAAAAGCAAATAAGCGAAAGTAAATGGAACAGCAATTATGAAATGGAACAACAGGAATTAAATGGAACAGCATAGGTAAATGGAACAGCATAAGTAAATGGAACAGCAGTAATCAAAACAGCATAAATAAATGGAACAGCAAACAGGAAACGTCAATCATATGGAACAGCTAACTCAATTGGAACAGCAAACGCAATGGAACAGCAATCTTAAACAGATGCACACATTCTAAGCTATTACAACAATCTGAAAGTAATGTATGACGTGACTATTTCTGAACAGAGTGATATTGTCTTCAAATCTCGTGAACACGTATTTTATATGAATCCAACGATGATACCAGTCATACCAATACCGGGATGCAAGTCAAAGAAATTCACTTTAGATAATACAGAGACATGAATGAAGAAACTTATTCAGATTCAAAAATTAACTGAAGAGCATAGTCTATCATGTAAAAGATATATCAGATTGCTGGAACAAAGGAAATAATCAAACCACACTAATCACCGTATGATACAACAGCGAGTGACCGTCGGAGCTGGGCCCTTGGCTACCAATGGTACACTGCTTAAAGTTACTTCAGATGCAGAGGCAAAGTGAACACAAGTTCTTTATATTGATTGCATTAACAAAGATACACAAGACCAAGTCTCAGCAAAACTTAATGCTCAGAGTTGTTCCAAACCGTGTAATTACAATATAGCTTCTCCCCCCGCTCAATGGCGTGGTATCTTTTTATAACAGAAATGACGGAGATATCTAGATACAAAAGATAAGCTAAAGCAGCGATCCCTCAGGATCAGAGATCCTGAGGGATTCGCTAATCGTTCAGTTCTTCTCATTCCTTTCTTGCGTTCTCCGTCTTGGCATCCACGTTCTTTTCCCTGGATCATTCGGCTCTAATTTTACTTGATCGCGTCCGCATCCGGTTTCCTAGCGAGGGGACAGCAGTTGCTTTCCTTTTGCTTCCTGTTTCTGCTTGATGATCCCCTGTTTCCGCGTCCTTCTGCATAGAAAACATCGATTAATGGTGATTGATCTTCGTTCGTTCATTTTCACACAATTTATCAAAATCCTTTTATTCTTTAGACTTTAAATGTAGAAAAGGTTAGGAAGTTTATTAGAAAACCACTAGATTACTATTCAAAAAGCATACCTTTCAAACGCTCCACAACTTGCTCCTCCAAAGAGATCTATTAGCTCTGCATTTTGGTGAAGCCAAGGCTCATTACAATACAATCCAAGCTTTTTGGATGTTATACCTACAGGAAGCTTGGCTCCCAAAAGCCTATACAATGAGTTATGAGGTTGTATCAATAGCAAAGGGTGGGGTGACACTTGACATTCCACTTTGTGACTCTTCAACTACCCTCATGAATCTTCAACTTACACATGATTGTTACATTCTACTATCGACACTTGGTTTTTCACCTTAAATTATGTTTCCAATGCATTATGCACATGTATCCATTTGAGATAAAAATGGGCTTGAGTAAGCCATACTGCAAGACATCACTAAGACTCAAATAGTTGTGGGAAGACCAACTCTTCGACATCCTCTCGATAATCGATGGTGGAGAACTGATGTCAAGCTTGGTAGTCTGTTGTGGTGTCCTCGTACTCTATAGTGACATCCTTCTGAAAGTGAACTCTTGCCTCCATTGGACCCGTGTACACTGATTTTGAACCTCTGTCCAACTCGTCAAATAGCATGTGCATCATGGTCTTGAGTGTATCCAGTCTAGTGACATATTGTTGCATAGCGTCTGCGCTCATCTGCAAGTTTGTACTAGTGGCTATGTGGATAAATTGATCAAAGTACATGTCCATCCCCAGTCAGACTTGGTTCTTTGTCTTCACCTCACTGAGTGTGCCAATAGATGGGATCACATGCATGCACACAATGGCATCGATGGTCCTAAATACTTGTGCCTGTGAAGCCTGTAAGCTGGTGTTAAGCTGTGGGCATTCCTCATAATTCTTGATCTAACTTTGGATGTGTGCCTTAAACTCCATTAACTTTGGCTTCATAATCTTTAGCAAGTGAAATGGGGATCCCTTGCATCTCATTGTCCATATCTACATGTGATCGACAAAAGTCTGTATGTTTGACAAGATGTGTGCCCTCTTAGCACAACATTGCTGCCAACCATCAAGATGGACAACTGACTTATGCATAGTGATGACCATGAAGTATAGCTTCCAGATGACTGTCTTGAGAGATGATACTTCATCACGTATCACTTTTCTCAGCTCCTCTCTCACAAATGCTGTAACTTTCTCTTTTCCCTTGCCCACTTGTAACTCCTTAGCCATGCACTCGTTCTCAGCTATCAAGAATCTAACATTTGAGTTGGTGGCTTCGTCATATGCCTTTGTAGCATTGTCCAATGCAATTGGATGTTTGCACACATAGGACACAATCACTCGTTCTACAAAGTGTATGGAAGATATATGGACATCTAGAGTGAGTTTCCTAAACTTAGATGGCACTTTCATCCAGCTCTTCAAGATGTCTCTTGAGTTTGCCGTGTTGTTGGGCCTGGTGAAGGGTGCATCCATTATGACCACTGACGACAGCAAGTGATACATCTCCTAAAATTTGTTTTCCCTAAAGGTAGAAAGTTTTGTTCCATTGGAACTTCTCAACACCATTTTCTCTGAATCAGTATGTAGATAATCGAGTGGATCATGTTCGCACATGGAAATGTGGGATTCCTACATGCAATCTAGTACAAGCCAGACTTATGTATGTTGACATAGACTCTGTGGTCCTCCATATTCTTTTGAAATGCACCTGAAAGGATGTCATTGATATCCTTCCATTTCAATTGATCTTCTTTTCTATGAAAAATTTAATGTCTTCATAGATGGGCAAACTCATAGACACTTGCTCGACTACGTCTCAAGTTGCACTCTCAACAGTGCAATTTGACCCTTCTGTCCTAGAAGCCATTGTACATGCATTGCTGAGAGACAAGTGAACACCTATGATACCTACAAACAGAGCAACACTTATCACAAGCACAATACCAATTGAAAACAAAAACAACCTGAGGACTGACATGCAACACACCTGGGTCACTAACTCAAAGATTTGCTCAATTTTTAGTAGAGGCTATGACACTGGCTGACAAAAATGCATATAACACATTCCAGACTATCAATGAGCTAACTGACTGCTAAAAATTCATAGCCCAACTTGGCCTACTGAGGACTGAAACTACGCAGTGCCCAGTTTCAGTGAGCTTGACTGCAACCTGAGAAATCTGCATTACGTAATTCCGGGGGCAACGGGGCACTGCCTCTCATAATTGCACAGAGTAAGCTTGGGAGCCCAGTGTCAGGAAAAATCTACGCAATTCGTGGGAGGAAGAGAAGGCCTTCCATTTCATAAATGAATAGTACAAGCCGGGTACGGTAGGGTCTGGGCCAAGGTAGCCCAAACCCATCGATAGGCGACCAAAACATGTAAAAAATGATAGCATGTGCAAATATGGGTGCATATATGAGTGAATGAACATGCATCCAAACTATGATTGTAGGATTTAGTAAATCATAAAAGAAATCAGTGTGTGAAGTGAGTCGCTGCAACAATGACCCTTAGTGTAGAAATAGTGTCCTGCATGTGACAGCAAGGAGATGCAATGGAAAAGTTCAAATGATGATTCTACAAGATAACATGCATTAAAATGATAGAAAGCATTCAACAAGACCGAGAAAACAACACTCACACAAACCAAACTAAAAAAAGTGACAGAAAAGCAACAAAAGACATGAAAAGTGGACTTACCCAGAAAAAGCTGAGTTGAGTGTGTCGAATGATCTTAGATGCGATGGGGAATGTCAAATATCCAAGATCGACGTGAATAATGAGATCTGAAGTGTCAAATAAATATCTTTGATAATCCTGAGGCTTATGATGGGCATGCTACAAGTTTAGGAAAAGGCAACACTTGGCGGGTGGTTTATAGAATGACTTTTGCATGTAAACTCCAGCTGCTAAAAATAAATCCCTAAAATATAGGGATTACTTTTTCTTTTTCCTTTTTTCTTTTTTAGGGAAAAGAATCCCATGCATGAAAAGAAATATTGCTCATTCGTGGAGGGAATTGGTCAACATGGTGTTTCCAGGAAACTAGTGTCTTTTCAATTTGTTAGTCCCACTAGGATTGGCAAATATCCTAGAAACAATCAATCAAATCAATTTGCAATTTCCTCTTGGTATGATAGATAAAAGAGAAGTAAATGAACCTACCTGGATCTTCCGCTTGACTCCTTGCTTGATTTCTCTCCCCCTTGATAGAGCTTGCAACACCTCTCCTACTTATCCCACTTAAAGAATACACGTAGAGACAAAGTAACAAAACACCATCAAAGCATCTTGATCGATTATATCATAAACAATGCAAAATTAGAAATACATTGAGCATACAATGGCATTCACAAATAACAACATTCACAAATACATGATTTTATGGAGGAAAACTCAGAGAACTTTATTAAAATAGAAGGGAGAGTTACAACCCAACTATCTAATCCAACATCATCCTCCCAACATCAAATCCCTCTTCACCATATGAAAAGCAAGATCACCCAACAATACAATGCTCCTTCTCAAAGACAAACTATCAGCACTTCCTTGCAAATTACAAAATTCCAGCCTCCAGATCTCTCAGACGAGGGATCCATTTATAGATGTGCACAAGGGTGTGAGTCATCTTTGTCTTTTTGATTAGTGTCATTCCACTTGTTGTTCTTGGTTCCACTTGGAGATTCTTGGATCTCTTACTCATCGCTGGGCGAATTGAGAGAGGCAAATGTCATAAGAGAAGTTTCTAGAAGATTCCATGAGCATCCACTTAGCAAACTGTCTTGGACATTTGTCCATCCTCGCTCATCGCACCCTATAGAAGGCTTCGTCAGTATGCATCACACCTGGCTAGTGTAGTAGTCAGTATGCATCGCACCCTGATAGTGGAGCAGTCAGTATGGTCCTGTTCTGGCCAGTTCTGAGTGGTTTTTCAGGTGGAACTTTTGGGGAATGATGTAATCAGTAGACCATGATCCTTTAGGGTATGAAACAAAACTTTTAGGGGTTAAAGAGCCCTTATTTTATTGACATATAAGATTGAGGTTGCAGTGCCCAAATATGTCTATAACAGTTGCCCCCTAAAGCATCAAGTCATAAATCTTTCATGTCTGGTGAAATGCTTTATCATGAGGATTCGAGGTATTCAAACTGGAAGGTGACTTGTATAAGATATATTACAATACATCATCATCATATTATTTTCATGATCTGGCTAAGGCAGGCATTCCCATGCTCAGTTTTATAAATCTATTTTGATGTACATAGAACAAATAATCATCTACAGTTGCAGACAAGTGATTCTTTATATGTAGAGTCATCATCTCTAGCTTGGATGACTATCTGTGCAGCTTCTGTGTACATTTGATGTCTTTATATCCCTGAACATATCACATCCCAGATGGATGAAACTAGATCCGAGGTCTTCAAACTCATTCAATATTCGCTTGACGTACAAGTCGATCCATGTGAAAAGATGTTTCGAAGTCGAACATGGAAAGACATCCCCTGATTAGTAGCCGATAATGTGAGATGTTAACAGACATGAGAGGAATCACCGATAATAATGATGACCCTCAAGGTACTACAGTACAATCATGTTGTGTGAATATATGATCTGATCTCAAACACCATGCAAAATCTTTCAGTCGAAGGCCAGTGATGTCAACCTGTCGCCGGAAGTGAGAAACTTGCCATTGAGACATGCAAGCTTGAAAGTACTAAAAGGGTTGTTTCTAAGTCAACTTCTTGGATAATGAGCTGATGTTGACAGGAAGTGACCCATTGTAGGAGGGCCTTAATGTATCCCACATCTATGACACGAAACGAAGCAAATGATCTTCTGGAGGTGAAAATGATCTGTCAACATAAGGTTCAGGAATGGCGGTCATGAGAAATGGAGGGTGAAGTTATTGCAGTGGATGAGGCATTAACTTGATGGTGGTTTCTCAACTGAATGAATTCTCTTGAACATATCAGTGACACTAAGATGGATTGGTAGCGTTAACCCCAAATGATGGATGGTATCGAGGACCAATGATGAAATGACCGGTGAACGGAATAACCCAACCCGACTCAATCATGGTGATGGAGTGAAAGTGTCATGTTCAAGAGTGACTAGCTACCATAAAATTCTTCAAGTTTTCTTCCCATTTTCCCTAGTCATTTCTGACTAGTACTTCTTTATTTTTATCAAGTTTGAGGAGGATAGCATATGCTTGTTCTATAATTTGCTCTTTGGGAAAACTTGTCCCTACATTTTAGCGAGTCTAGCGATAGTGAAACTCGTTCTTCCCTGGGTGGACAAGTTCGTCGCTATTGTTTTAACAAGTTTAATGACAAGGATAACTCGGTCCTTTCCATGTTTATAGAGTTTCAAAAGGAACGAAATGGAAACTATAGTAGTTCTTTTTCATAACATAATCCTTTAAGTCCAAAAAAGGATAAAATAATAAAAAAGGGATGAATTTTTGATCACTTTAGCAAGCCGACAAAGACAAGCGCTCAAACATTTTCGTGAGATAATCCCTCAGGTCTGAAAAAAGATTAAAATATATAGGAGGGATGGCATTTCAATTACTTTAATGAACTGGAAAAGCCAATAGCTGGACTATCTTTTCATATTTAACAAGTCTGAAAGGAGCTTAAAGGAGACTTATTTTTGAGGAACGAGTGGAGTTTAGGGTAGAAACTGGTTCCGGGTAAAGCTTGGAACTTCTCAAAACATGGTGATGTGAAGAGGTTGGCTAACAAGACCACTCGTCGCAGTTGTTCCTCAAAAGTGTAAACAATCAAGTGGAAGCGTTTGATCGGCCGAAAGGATGGAGGTGATGGCATAACACAACCAAGGCTCAAAAGGTTGATAGCATGGCAATCACAAAGGTCGTTCATTGAAGGTGGGTTTATTTTTTAAGGAGATTAAACCTTGTGGTAAAATATGCTCAGTGGTAGGTTTATTTTTTAACTAGCTTGAACCATGTGATAACATGCTCAATTTTAGTTTTTCTTTTCATGTAAGCTAGAAACGACAAACTAAAAGGCTAAAAAAGCTAGAAAAACTAGAAAGCTAAGGAACTACTGAGGTTAGGTAGGATAGTTTTATCAACAGCTGGATAAAACACTTCCTTTGTTTTGTCTACAATGCAAAAAAAAGTGAATGGTGTGTCAGAGCAATCACCTAACCTAAGAAGTTAAACTAAAAAGCTAAAAAGCTAAAAAGCTAAAAGGCTAGGAAATGAAATTGAAAAAGTTACATGCCCCCAACATGATGAAAAGGAGATTCTCTTAGTAACCATATGGAAGTCACTGTGGTTAAACAGGATGGTTTTTATCAGCAATTAGACAAAACATTTCCTTGGAAAACATAATAAAAACACTTTCATGGCTTCGTCTACATAGAGGACAAAGGTGAATGGTGTGGATTGGCACCTCCAATCACATAACCTGAAACTTATCTCTTCAGCTAGGTTTGTCTCAAAATAGACAAAGGTGCATGCCCCCAAGCTTCGTTACATTCACTGGATTACTCCCGGCAATCAGGGAGATGGAATGAAGGTTGAAGATACATTCCCGATGCAAAAGCACCATTTAGGTATGATGATCGGCTTGGAGCTATGCTTGAACCGGGAAATGAAAGCTAGTCAACAGTGACAATTTTGCCTTCATGCGGGAAACACATCACTGGAAAGAGTGTTGAAACAATAGCTTCCATGTTATAAACATAGTCATGTCCAAGGAGTAGATTGTAATTTAATGACCCTTGAACTACCATCATGTTCAAGTGAACGGTTTTACTTCTCAAAGTTATGGGTAATTTAAGAAGGATCCCTAACAGTTGACTGGTTCCTTTGTTGAGGCCTGACAAATTGTTTATGACAGGCATAATCGATAGTGAACCAAGTGCTTTCCAAGCAGTTGAGAAAAGGGTACTCCCTAATGCTGCTTCATCTATGATAGTGGCAGACATGATCATTTTGTAGGCTTTTACTATGATTCAGAATAGTATATTAGAAGGAAGGTGGGATCTTGCTAGTCAATTCCAATCAAAGGAAATGACTAGATTGCTTGGAGGGGGTATTGAATAAATGGTTGAAATAAACCCTTGAGTAGCGGGAACTGGGGGATTTTCTTCCTGTTGTGAAGGAATGGGTGGATTGCCTCCAAGTTCATCAGACTCTGAAGTGATAAAAAGAATTTGAATAGTACCACTCTCACTTTCATTGGGAATGGTATCATCTGAAGGTCGACCTTTTGAAGGTAAGACTGGGTCGAATGCCATTTTGACCTGTTGACTTTGGTCCAGTATGGACTCAAAAGATTCACTTTCAATGATAAGTGTTTTAACTGATGGTTGAGTTATGTCAGCTAGATTTTCAACTAGTAGAGGACTTGGGGAGAGTTTCTTGTATCTAGATGGAAGTCGCTGCGTGAAGTAGGATAGTTATGCAAGACTCCTTTGGCTTCATCCAAAAAAGGACAACGGGGAAGGGTATGATCCCCTTCACATAACTTGCATGGAATTTGGACCCTTCTTTTCTGCCCATTATTACTATTTGATGGTGTGCTATCAACGTGATCACCAGAGGTTGATGACACCATTTGGTGTGAACGGGGGGACCATTCTCTTAAGATCCAAGGAATTCACGGACATTCTCAATGAAGATGGTCCCCTCTACAAATTATGCATGGATCTTTGGGTTTGAAAAGCTTAGTGAGTGGATTTTCACCAGATGCTGCATGGTTGCCCCCTTGCTTAATTGACTTCTTATTCTTCTCCTTCCCTTTCTTCTTATTCTCAGTTACTTGGCTACTAGCATCACTATTTTTACCAATCGAAGAGGAATAAGGAGAGGGAGAAACAAATGAAGAAGAAGGTGAAGGGTAAACTTTGGTATCAACTGGTTGATGATTCAATTGCTGAGGAATCATGTTATTTTGAATGACTAAGGTTGATAATAGCCATACTGGTAGGCCAATTGTGATTCCTGAAAGGGACAATGTAGCTATATACGGAGCACCAATATTTCCCTAAGAAGAAAATGGACTAGGATTCCTTTCGACAGGGATTCCTTGATTAGTGGACTCCATTATCTCCACTAAGATCAATGAAGGAATAGGGATGTTATTCCGAATTTAATAAATTTTAATGACGCTTTGACACAACTTTTCTTTTTCAATTTTTACGAGTCGAGAAAAAGATAAAGATGACTCTAGTCTTCTTTGACTTTTAATGAGCCTAAAGTGACAAGTGCTCAAATAGACCTTTTCTTTTAAGGAGTCAAAAAGGAACAAAAGTGACTACTCTGGAAATATAAACAGAGGGATTACCAAATCAATCGCAAAAATGCAATATACACCTTGGTGATAAATTAAAGAGAAATTACCAAGGACTTATGTATGGTAGTCAATCTTTCTGAATGTTGTGTTCAGTGCATTGCGATCGAGCGGGAGGCAGACACAACTTCCTATGGATAAAGGATGTAAGCCTATTGTGGTCTCCCATTATATACTCGACGGTACAGGGAGCACAAGTCTGTGCTAGCACTTGTCGTATCAAAGAGCAGGATTCACCCAACCTTCAATGAATACAATAGTTACTAGATTTTACGATGTCGGAACACGTCTTTAGCCTAGACCTCTAGATGTGTTGCATTAGGTTCCAAAGCATTTTTAGGTTCATTGAGATTTATTTTAGAGTTCATCTTATTTAAAAGTTTGTCTTTCAAGGTTCACCCCGTGATGTTGATTTGAAAATCCTAAAAATGCAATCTACAATGATAAGCAATCATTGTTTGTTTTGATCAATGAAAATTCTAGCTACTAAGGAAAGAAAATTACGATTCTTTCAAAAAACGAGCAAAGAGCACACTCTAAATGCACTTTCCTAAATCATTTTTCGCACGCAAGTTAAATGCAAATTCAAAATTCATGTATTTGTTTTTTGTTCCCTTAATGTGAGAAATGCCAAAAAAGAGAACCAAGTATAGATCTGAAATATTTCATTCAAAGCGACATTTCGACATTTCTTTTCAAAATGGAAAGGAAGACTGAATGACAATTTTCAATTTCAAATAACAACAAATCAAATCAAGTACATGACAAAAAGTTTAATCGACGATTCAGAGAATGGAGATTCGACGACACTTCTCTTTTTAACACAAAACAACAGTTACGACACTTTTGTACCAAAATGATAGATCGATTTAAGCAGCTTTTCGACAAAGGATTGTAAATGATGGAAAAATATGTAAAAACGTTTAGTAATCCTAATCAATAGTGAGTTACTGTTCATAAGAAGCAAATCAACTAAACTGAGTTGAAAACAAGGACAAAAGCCCAAATTTCAAGGGAAATAGGTTCAGTCAGTCATCGCATCTGGGTTTCACTGAAACAGGGATGAATCACACTTTTCTAGTTCAGGAGGTGCCACACATACTTGTTGATAGTGACAGACAGTGCGATGGGCCAGGGAGTGCAACTGAGGTGGGTTTTGGCTCAAATTTGCAGCTGATTTTAGTGATTTAATTTGAGCTCTGATGGACAATCAATAACAAAGTACAAAGGAATGATCTTGGTAGGTTACTGAGCTACCACAAGGGCATCTAGAATGCCTGTAAGTCAAATGTTCAGTTCATAAACTAAACTGGAGATTGACTAAAGCAACATTCATCTACTATGGACTTGCAGAGCAAGAGCACTTTGAAGGAAATCTGGATAAATTCAGGCTCCATCTATAGTTTATAAAGCAAACAAAAATAACAAACAATCACCTATTTGCTCCCCAGTGGAGTCGCCATTTTGTTTCTGGGAAAGCTAGTGTCTTTTCGATCTTCTAGTCCCACTAGGATTGGAAGCTATCCTAGAAACAAACAAACAAAGCAATTTGCAATTTCTTCTATGTATGATAGATAAAAGAGAAGTAAAGGAACCAACCTTGATCTTCCGCTTGACTCCCTGCTTGATTTCTCTCCCCCTTAATAGAGCTTGCAACTCCTCTCCTACTTATCTCGCTTAAAGAATACCTATAGAAAAAAAGAAACAAAACACCATCAAAGCATCTTAATCCATTATATCATAAAAAATACGGAATGAGAAATACATTGAGCATACAATGGCATTCACAAATAACAACATTCACAAATACATGATTGTATGGAGGAAAACTCAAAGATATTAAAATAGAAGGGAGAATTACAACCTAGATGTCTAATCCAGCATCATCCTCCCAACATCAAAGCCCTCTTCACCTCATGAAAAGGAAGATCACCCAACAATACAATGCTCCTTCTCAAAGACAAACTATCAGCACTTCCTTGCAAATTACAAAATTACAGCCTCCAGATCTCTCAGATGAGGGATCTATTTATAGATGTGCACAAGGGTGTGAATCATCTCTGGCCTTCTTCTTAGTGTCATTCCACTTGTTGTTCTTGGTTCCACTTGGAGATTTCTTGGATCTCTTACTCATCCCTGGGTGAATTCAGAGAGGCAAGTGTCATAAGAGAAGTTTCTAGAATATTCCATGAGCATCCACTTAGCAGACTGCCTTGGGCATTTGTCCATCCTCACTCGTCGCACCCTACAGAAGGCTTCATCAATATGCATTGCACCTTGCCAGTGTAGCAGTCAGTATGCATCGCACCCCGATAGTGGAGCAATTAGTATGGTCCTATTCTAGCCAGTTCTGAGTGGTTTTTCAGGTGGAACTTCTAGGGAATGATGTAATCAGTTGACCATGATCCTTTAGGGTATGAAACAAAACTTTTAGGGGTTAAAGATACCTTAGTTTATCGACATATAATATTGGGGTTGCAGTGCCCAAATATGTCTATAACACATGGGAAAGCCCTGAAGTGACTTATGTGTAGTTTCTAGCCTAAGTGGGTCTGGCTGCCCCTTAGGCTCTATGCAATTTCTAGATTGAATTCATGGCTGTCAGCTAGATCTACACAGTTTTTTAGAACAAGCCCAATGACGGGTTGGCCTGTGCAATTTTCAAGGGGACAAGAGCCTGCTTTCTCTCTGCATTTCTGGAGAGAAGCACGTTGCCTTGATGCTCTAAGTAATTCTAGAGAGAAAGGATGGTTGCCCTCCATTTCTGTGCAATTATTCATGTGAGCACAAAAGCCAGTTAATGACCAATTCACGAGATGTCATATTGTGGGTGGAAGGAAAAAAAACCTAACAAACACAAGTTGATAAGCCACAAAAACTCAACTAAAGCATAAGTACCTGCCAATCCAAGACATGGTGCTAAGGATGGTAGGTAGGAAGGCTCCAAAATGAAGGTAAGGAAAAATTTTGGAGGATGGATGTAGCCACTACAACACACCTCCAACAAGCTAGCTTTCATCAAATCAATCAAGATCAAATAAGCCTATAAGGAATTTTAGGTCATCCTAATGTCATAATCAAGAAGCCTATATAAGAATGCATTCAACCTTCCTCAAGAAGACACTTCACACTTGTGATTTGATCAACAACAAAAGGAAGAAAGTGCAAAATAAAGCAGGAGGAATAGAAGAGAGGAAGATCGCAAATTTTGGGTCAGATTTTGATCACTTATCTTGACATGTGCGAAGAGATCTAGGGTTTTGATATGTTATAGAAAGGTCAAATTGTAGTCACATCAAATTATCAAAGAGTGGGGTCAACAAGGGCTAGTTTGAACGATGAACTCACCATGAAAGAGAAGGAGGCATAAAGAAGTTAATTGGAGGTAGATTTATTTGTTGTCTTCTCTCTCATATGATCTAGGGTTTCCAAAAGTTGTGGGCTAAATTTTGAAGAAAGTGCAAGCAAGGACGAAGTTGTAGTAAGATCATTGCTAAGGTCGAAGTTGAAGTCAAAGAAGAAACTACTTTGACTCAAGGTTTGAATTTGACAGGGAGGATTCTTGGACAAGGGTATAGGTATTGGAATTCGTCAATTGAAATATCTATAAGAAGAATAATTCATTTGACTTTTCCTCTCAAGTTGGAGAGGTTTTGGCCCTCGTTTATTGCCTATATTATGTGTCTCTTGTATCTTTATTTTTATGCCTTTGTAGTTGTTTAGTGAAGAAAAAACACTATATTAATCTAACCATGAGAATATCCTAATATAAAGAATTAAAATGGATTCACAAGCAGTTATCATCAAAGAGAAAGCTCCTAATCCTAATGCCCTAGATTTATCAACATGGTATTAGAGCTAAGGTAACAAATCAAGGAAGGGCATATTAACAAAGGGACACTTAAGAATTCAAGGACCGAAATTTAGAAGGGAATCATAACATATCCATAATATCATCTCATCCTAAAAATGTTTTGATGCCAAGATTACAAGGAAGTGTTAAAACCCTAGATCAAAGAAAAAGCCTTCACCAAAAGAAGTCCTGAGATACTCACTCAAGTTATCATCAAAGAAAAGGACCTCAAAGACCCTATTTTCACTCAAGAAAGGAAGAATTTGGAGTTAAAGCATCTTGAAGACTAGCTAGATCAAGGGAATTATCATCATCAAAGATATGAAGGCAATTTCCCTCTCCTTAAAGAAAAGGATTTCACCTCAAAATAAAATCCTTAACCTTGATGAAGATCATCCAAGAAGCACCATGACATCATCAATCATAATCAACAAAGGGATCAAGTAGAAGAGTTCATATTCACTTAACAAGTAAGTATCTTGTCACAAACCCATAAAAATAACTATTATTTTTTATATAAAAAAGTAGAAGGAAATAATGTATTCATTCTTTTGTTACTTAACTATGCATTATCTATACACATATACAAGCTTTCACAATATACCTTAATTCACAATACAATCAAATTTATTTAACATTGTCAAATCAATTATTTATTAAGAATCTTCATGGTATAGGCCGTCGATATGGTTTTTGATAGTTGTAATTCTATGTTTTGGAGGTGGTATATCTATCCCTTCATATCATTATAATTTCCTTAGGAATTAAACTTATTCTATTAATTGATTCACTGCATAATCTAAATGGACAACAATTGAATCTTTAATGGCTAGTAATTAATTTGGGTGGCTGACTGCTTTAGGTCTGCGTACTATTGCCTCTAGAGTCTTCATCGTAAGTCTCCAACTAGTAATTTGCGCATGGATGCATGTGAAACATGTCAAGGAATATGTGCTCCTATAATCTCTCAATTGGACATGTCAAGGAATATGTGCTAGGCTAAGCTTTTCTAGCAGAAGAGTTCGGTTTCATTGTCTCACTTGTCGTTCATGAGTTTGGGTCTTTGGTTCTTCTCTGGAGAAACCCTCTCAGTAATAGATTCATTCTTAAGCTTCTTTCCTTTTGATTATGTCTATGGTTGGTTCCATGGATACTGAACTTGCTCTGTTTCTCCATAGACTATCTTCGAGGGGCTCTTTTCAACCAGATACAGTACTATTATACATTTCGTTTGGTCAGGTAAATAGTCGGTTTTTTCTATATGTCAGTTAAAGTTTTATTATCATTTACTTTTATTAATATGTCGTTGAAACTAATCTCTTCCTTGGTGTTCTGTGTCAGGTCCCCCATACCCAGATGTGGGAATGCTTGAGTTCTCAGTTCCTTTTGCCAAAGTCCATTGACCTGAAGTCAGAACTCGTCAGGTACGCATGAGGGCTTTTGTTTCTTAATGAAAGGGCAAAAAATTGTAAACATATTTCCTGTGGTAGCTAAATAAGTTACAATCTGAAGGGTGTCAAGACCATATATTTATTACAGTCTTCTTTGAGGCTCAGAGCCTTTTTAATGTAATAGTTTAACTTAGGTTTCTGTGGAATAACTATATGTGAGAAACCATCACTTGGGGTTTTGCGTGGTGTTTGATTCATTCCTTGCTCCTCAACTAAGAATTATTTGTTGAATATATGTATATTGTTGTGCACTTGGCATAGTTCCTTTTTCATGTGACTCTCTTGTTTTTGGTCCTTTGTAATACTGTAATTATTAGTGTTTTGCAAATATCATATATGGTTCTAATTTAAGGTAATTGTTAACGATGTTCTGCCATTCTTTTCCTAGATTATTAAGGGTTCCATGTCAGAGATTACAATTGTCTAGCTTAGTTTCAGGTTTGGCCCTTTTGAGCTGAGGGTGGCACTGAAACCCCCCATACTATTTCTTCCTCCAAGGTTGAGTTTACCTCTTGTTTTATTAACGAGGAACTTCCTCATTCTCGGCTACATCCAAGTTATGTTTTAATTAGAGCTGAGTCAATATTATCGTGTTGCTGGCACTAGATATTGTCATTTCTATGTGTCGATTATGTGGTTGACGAAATTGTTTATTTTGGGCTCACTTCTTGGCTGTAGATTACCTTTAGTATTTACTATTATGTTGAATTTGGGGTTTTCCGTAATATGCTTATCTACATTGTTAAGTTTGTCTTGTTTTATCTATTATTTTCTATTCTTAGCGATACTAGTATTTTCTCTCATTTTCCAGTTTTACTGTTCTAGATTTACTTACAACCTCTAAGGGTTTAGCAAGAAGTATTTGCATTTAAGTTTCATCATTACTACTTTGTATTTCTACTTCTTATAAAATCATTGATATTATCACCTATAGGTTATGTACTTTTAGAAATTTACAATAACTTGATTTTCTTAATTATAGACTATCCTTATAAATTAGCGGTGGATGATCTTATTTCCTATAAATTTACTGTCTTTCTCATGAAAGCAAGTTTACTAGATACAAATTTACTGCCCATGCAAACTAACAACAAATACCTTTTATTGTAGTTAGTTTACCAAAACATAATTCTTAAGCTATTTTAAAGGATAAATTTTATGATGAAATAGCTAGGAATTCTAAATTATACTTATCTATTCTACTTATAACCCAGTTGGACTGGACTATAGTTATTTGTTTATTTTGCCTCCCAACCTTAGGACCAACACTTTCCTTTGCATAAGTCTCCCCCGATGCTACCTTTCACAGGGTCTTCTCTTCAAGAACTATTTTCTAGTCAAGTAGTAGCTATCTGGTCTCAACCAGACTTAGCTACTATCCCATTGTCTGTCACCATAGCACAGTCAAGCAATTCCTATTGTTTTTCTTCTTTCAAATCTCAGATTCCTCTAACCTCTTGATCCCTTTCTTGGAATAAATTTTTCAATCAAGTAGTTAGGGTTGGGTAACCTCCAAGCCCAACTATTTGAGAATTAAAACTATCATTCTTTTGAAAATTCCTTCTCATTTTTTTTTAATTAAACAATTTCTGCCATCATCCTTGAATTCCACTTTTTATGCATTTAAATGAAGATTAATTAAATATAAATATAATTTAACCAGTACTCAATTTGTTTCAATGCAGTAAATAAATATTTACATTTAGAGGAGACATCACATATCCCCCGTAATATTGAACATCGTCATGATGTTCTTCTATTGGAAATAATTTCATAAAAATCTCTCTCATAGTTTGTTAATCTTCCCAGGTAGCTTCTTCCGGTTCAAAATGTTGTCACTGGAATTTAACTTGGGTGATAACGTGTCTCCACAACATCACTTCTCTCTGATCGAGTATACCCATTGGTTCGACCTGTATGCCAGAATAATACTTTTAATTAATTTCACTAAATCAAAACATAAATCAGTTATATAAAAACCTTTTTTTGTACACATGTACTTATTTAAGATAAAGCTAGCAGAGTTCAACTCCTCTGGTGCACCTGTATACCTTGCGAATTAATTATTTGTTTGGGGCCATATATATATTTCCTTAATATAAAAACATGAAAGACAATATGCGCCCAAATATGACTGGGTAAGGCGAATTGAATACCACTGGCCCAATTGGAGCCAAAATTTGAAAAGGACCGCAGAATCAAGGTGTCGATTTGGTGCATCCATTACATTGTAGTCTACTTTTCTTAGCCCGAACTCGAACATAAACATTATCTCCTACTTTAAA
The DNA here is from genome assembly GCA_000404065.3 of Pinus taeda. NCBI lineage: Eukaryota > Viridiplantae > Streptophyta > Pinopsida > Pinales > Pinaceae > Pinus > Pinus taeda. Next base: position 19,214 of record APFE031420158.1, read on the forward strand.
TTCCCAAAAAATTCTTTTTCGATCAACGAAATTCTTTTGTCTGCCTTGAGCATCCTTTAAATTGGTTCACAGTTCTTTGACCATTTCTTCCATTTTTGCTAGTATATCAAGCCCTAGAATTAACTTATCTTTTGGGCCATCCCAATTTGAGGGAGTCCTACATTTACGCTCATGCATCACTTCAAAAGGTCTCATTTGTAGGGTAGTGTGATAGTTGTTGTTATATGGAAACACTACTAGTTGTCGATATTCTTCCCACTTAGATGGTTGTTGCATTACATAATCTCAAACCATATCCTCCATTACTTGGTTTACTTTTTTAGTCTGCCCATCCATCTGAGAATGGTAGGTAGTACTAAGATGTAACTGAGTACCCAATCCTTCAAATAAGGCCTTTCAAATGGCTGATGTAAATTTTACATCATGGTTCGAGAGTATAACTTTTGGTATGCCATGCAATTTGAATTTTTTTTCATAAATATGTTAGTGGTCTGCACTGCCTTATAAGTAGATTGTATAGGTATGAAGTGATAAGATTTTCTCTACTTATAAATTACTACCATTATTGAATCATTCTCCATTTTTGACTTGGGCAGACCTATTATAAAATCAATAGGAATAACTTCCCATTTCCATTCTGGAATAGGTAATGGATGTAGAAATCTAGTTGGGTGACGATGTTCTATTTTTACTTGTTGGCATTCCAAACAACGGGCCAAATATTTAGCCACCTCCTTCTTCATGTAGGGCTAGAAATATTCCTTTCTGAGGGTGTTATCAATTTCTAATATCTCATATGGTTGACATATGGTACCCTATTCTATTCATCTTAAATCTTTAATAACCTTTATGTTAGGTACATAGATTCTTGCTCTATAAATCAGCATACCTTTTTGATTTACCTCATATCCAAGTTGTTGTTCTTTGTTTCTTGAAACCTTAGTTTGCTGCCATAGAAATTGATACTCCGGATCTTGTATTGCTGCCTCCTTGCTTTGTTATTTAAATGTGTTTTGGTCTTCAATGAATGATACATCATAAAAACAATTGACTTTCCTATTTAGAGAATCAGCGACATGGTTCCCCTTTCCTTTCAAGTGCTTAGTTTAAAATTCAAACCTGCTTAAGAAATCAACCCAACAAGTTTGCTAACATTCAAAGTGGGCTATTTAAAATAGTTAATTAAACTATGATGGTCAGTCATTAACAAAAATTTCTTACCCATCAAGTAGTGTCACCACATTTTTAGTGTGTGAATAATTGCTTTCAATTCCAAATCATAGGTTGAATATCTTTGTTGATGCTCATTAAGCTTCCTAGGCTCATAAGAAACCACCTTGCCTTCCTGTATTAGCACGCTGCCTACGCCTTCCTTGCTAGCATCAGTACAAACCATAAAATATTTATTTGGATCAACAATACTTGAGATAGGTGCAGTGGTGAGTAAATACTTTATCTGATCAAAGCTCTTTTGGCATTCCAAAATCCACTTAAAATCCCTTCCCTTCTTTTGCAGTGAAGTAATAGCACATGCTACCCTAGAAAATCCTTCAATGAATTGTCTGTAGTAGCCAGTTAGACCCGACCCATAAAGGACCTTATATCAACCACATCTTTTGGTATTGAGCCATTTCTTTATGGTCTTTATTTTCTCTAGGTCTATGACTATTCCATCTTTTGTAATGACATGCCCAAGATATTGGATTTGTTCTTTAGAGAAGTCGCATTTGTTGTATTTGGCATAAAGTTGGTGTTCGCTTAAAACCTGCAGAACAATACGGAGATACTCCTTGTGCTCTTCTACCATCTAAGAATAAATTAATATATCATCGATAAATATTAGCACAAAATTATCTAAATATTGATGGAATATATTGTTCATAAGGCACATGAAGGTTGTAGATGAATTTGTTAATCCAAAAGGTAGTACAACAAACTCGTAATGTGCATACCGAGTCTTGAAGGTCGTTTTTGCTATGTCCTCCTCTTTAATTCTAATTTGATGATAACCCGAGTGAAGGTCAAGTTTTGAAAACATTGTTGCTCCTTTCACTTGGTCAGACAACTCGTTTATATGAGGTAAAGGGTACTTGTTTTTTATGGTTAACTTATTTACTTAACAGTAATCCATACACATATGCAGGGTTTCATCCTTCCTTCTAACAAAAAGTATTGGGGCTCCCCAAGGTGATAAACTCGGTCAGATGTACTTTTTATCAAGTAATTCTTGTAACTACATTTTTTAGTTGTGTTGACCCCGGTATACTCATGTGATAAGGGGTGCAAGATATTGGAGTAGCCCTCGATACTAGTTCAATAGTGAAATCTATATCCCTTTTTGGCAAAAGTCCCAAAATTTCTTCAAGAAATATATCCAGAAAATTATTTGCTATGGGTATATCTTCTAAGGAAGAAGAATTTTCTTTTGAATTAGAGTACCCTACTTGTATTGCATAAATTTGGCATCCTTTCTGGATACACTTGGTGTTGGGTTGTGTTATATTCTTTCCACGACTAACCTACATAGTGAACTGGGTGGTTAGAGGGGGGGGCGGATCCCTCCTTTCGTTGCGTCGATTGCGCAGCGGGGGGGTCATACGGGGGTTTGAGGGTGGCGGGTAGCCTCCCTCTACGGGGTTCAGGGCAGCGCCCCGAAAGAAATTTTTTTTGGACCCTATATTAGGTTGGGCGAACCTACCTATGGTTTTCGGTCCATGGTTTTGGACGTGATGGTTTTTTGGTCCATGGTATTGGATGCTTCGACATGTATAAATATGTATTGTAACATTGAAAGGAATATAACAAAAATCAAGCTGGTAGTCTCGGTTTTGAGATCCAGTTGGAAATCTCTATGTATATGTGTTTTATGTGTTATGCTCTCGCATTTTTATTTTTCCTATGATTTAGAATTCGTATGTAGGTAATTTCTATACGGGGTTAAAACCTACATTTTTCTGATTCCCTTTCATGACATGAAGTACAATACTTTTATAAGGATGAGAATTATGGATTCTATTAAAGTAGGTGAATATCCTTAATTTTATGATCTTTAACAAGACAACTTCTTGATGATAGATTTCTTAGAAAATAATGGGGAAGGACATAATTATTTATATATTACTTCACTGTATTGATTTCTGCTATATACAATATTGATTGATCATCTTTACCATGCTGGTTCCACCCCTCCTAGTTATAATCCTCTCTGTCTATTATAAGTGAGATTATGGGCATATTTTTTTTTTCTCTATTGATATGTTCAACTTCTTCCACCATTCCTGCTCTTAAGGAGTACTGAGCATCCCTCTATTTATTATAAAAATGTGTAATAACAACAAATTTTTCCTACAGATAAAGGATAGGGGGTCTCATTAAGATCCAGCCTACCATGTTCATAAGGATGTAGCAATGTGAAATTCCCACTATGGACACCACACCAGGGTTATGATCCAAAGGATGGCCAAAATATCCTTGGAACAGGAGGTCTCATCACAAGCCAACCTGATCACTTTTGCTACTTCCCAGTGAATGGCAGTGTGGTCAACTGGTTACCATGCCAGCATGCTGATCTCTTCTGTAGAAACAACAGTGGATTTCTCCAACTATAAATTGAGGATATTAGCTCATATGGGTTAAAAAGAAACTCTGTCGAGGATATGGATGCCTGCTGGCAACAAAAGTTCTACTTATGGTATTGAAGTTCCATTTTCAACATCAATAATTATTATGATACCCTCTTCTTACTTTTCTTTTTATCATAGGAATTATTTCCTTAATTTCTCCCTACCTTGAACCTTTACGCATGAGTTAATGTTTTCAATCAATCATATCATTTACAACCAGAATATCATCAGCAAAGCATCTTTCTTTCATATTGTCATCCTCTTTCCTTACCACATAACCTATCATCAACCAAATCATCTTGTCTCTTATCAATAACCATCATTACACACCTCGCTTTCATAATATCCATATACCTTTTACAGTCCTCTGACTAATATATGTACTCTGTCCAATATTAATGTCGTATATTTCACCCCTGTACGTTGCCATCAGAACATCATTCACCCATCCATTTGGTCATAGGCAACCTCTCATCTTGAAGGAGGGAGGGGACCTTCATCACACTCGTGCATGTGGTATAACTGTTTTATTGGATTTCATAGGTTGATATGGTACTCTATGATCATGCGACATGTGGCAAAATAATAGTCCTCGAATTTATGAATTTT
>APFE031420173.1:10206-34101 GCA_000404065.3 Pinus taeda
AAATTGTGGGCCCCGTTTTTGGGTAAGTTGGTACATCAACTTCCCGGGGTCGCGAATTGGTCGTCTTATCTCCATTTGTCGTGCATGATAGCCCGTTGGAAAGATCTCTCCGAGGACTACGACGAAAAAGACGATTTTCCCAAAAAACGTCGTTTAGGGCCTCAAAACGGCTCCGGAAGTTTAGGACCCGAAAAACTGCTAAAAATAGTAAATTGTACTATAATTAAGGAAACTGAAAGAAGCACTAGAGGGGATCCACGTGGAATTAGCGGGTGGCCACCAATATCCACCTGGATCACCAATAATGGCTAAGGAAAGGCCTAAGTATTTGGGTCTTGGCTATAGACAATCTTATGGAGAAAGTTCCAAAGAAGTCATGAAGGCAATTGAAACAGTTCCTAGAAGGAGTTTCATTTTAGGTTCCCTACCTCAAGTTTGTAAAGATTGTATTCTTGGGGAATGCAATTGTTTGAAACATACTTTGCAAGAAGAAGGTGATCATAGGCATGCACTTGAACCAGAGAGTTGTGAAAGCTCTAAAACCATTGAATGGATTGATGGTGTTCTGAAGGGAGCTACTTCTTCATTTGATTCACGTCCTCATGAAGGTAATAAAGGTGAAAGAGAAAGGTATAAATCTGATTTCAATCACATCTTATGTTAATCATGGTAAATTTCCACATAAGCATTGGAAAAGAATTGCATGTTCCTTTTGTGGTTTGGTTAACCATAGTGTCTATAGATGTTGGAAGAGAATGGCCACATACAGGAAACTTTTGAAGAAAAGAAGGAAAGAATCCAAAGATCCATTGGACAAGGAAAATTATGCTGTCAAGAAGATGAACATGTGTTGTACTTATTACCATAAGAAATGACATAGTGCTGAAAAGTGTTGGACTTTCAATCCGACATTGCTTCCACGAAATTTGAAGAAAGTGGAGAAAGAGTATGGAAAGAATGGAAAGGAAATTCCCATAATTGATGTGTGTCAGGATGATTCACATATCAATGTCGATGCACAGTTAAAGGAAGCACCTTTGTTGTGGATTGGTAAGAAATGGTTAGAGTTCTTATCCAATTAATGTTGAATGTCTTTTGATTTGACACATTTCTTTGCTAATGGAATGCAAGTGCAAGATGGAAAAGTTGAATATGTAGACTCACTTTATTGCAGCAAAATTATATTCATTTCAACTTTGAAAGTACATGTACATGTGATCGAGGATCTTGTACTTATGGTTGTGCTTAAGAGAAACTTGAAGAATCGAATACATGCAGGAGAATTGAATGTATGAACATAGGGATGTTAATGATTTCCTTGTATTTGAACATGTACGTAATTGACTTGATGGAAAACAATTGACCATCATATTGTTTTATTTAAACATGCATGTAATGTCATGTCGACTTATAAAATTTTATTTCGTCTCCAAGATTGTAAAAGGGAGATAATGATGAAGTGTTTCATCTTTGTAAAAGAATCATTAAAATTCTTTTTGTACATGTTTGACTTGAAGGGTCAAATGTTTAAGAAGACATGTCTTTAGTCAGCTTATGATTTAGTCAATCATTTGTGCACAAGATGTAAAGACATGATGATCATTCACATGATGTGCAATTTGTTTCTTTTAATGGAGCAAGAATTTATGTCATTAAGTTATTTTTTTCTTCTGACATCGTCTACTAAAGAAGATTTACAGCAACAAAGGTTGCCATGGAAGTGGCTTGGAAGCAATGTTTAGCTGCCTTCTGTAAATTCTAAATGAGTTCAAGGAAGACAATTCTTAACAAGACAACAAGCACATCCAGGAAGGGAAGTGTCGTCTACCTTCGAGTTTTGGTTCAAAGGAACTAGCCATTTAGGAAAGTGTATGAAGCCTAAAATAAGAGGGTGTTGTACTCTCATCTACTATTCAAATAATTATATTAGTCTTTTTGGGTCCAAAAGATTCCCAATGTGGAGGAGTGATCACATATTGATCTATGACTTTAATGATAGCTCAAATTTCAAAGTGTTCAAAAGAGTGTTGAACCTAAAAAACTGGATAGATATTTTCTTCCTAATTCTGGTGCCATGAACTATTCAAAAAACCGACACTGTTTGAAGGAGTTATCACAATTTGAAAAAGTCCAGGACACTGTCATTTCCAAGAATAAATTGATTTTTGCGAAATATTAAAAAAAATATTCCACAGAATATTCTTTTGAATATTCTCGAAATATTCCTTTTGACTTACCAATCAGGTGCTGACACGTGGCAAAAACGAAGGCCACCACGTGGCCCTGGAATGGTACGATAAAATTTTCTTGGGGTCCGATGGAATCGAACCCATGACGTCCAGCAAGACAAACCAACATGGTACCAACTCCACTCTACATTTTTTCTTAACATAATAAAGGAAAATGTTGTATTTATGTTTTAGCGGGTCATGGTTTGGGGGTTAGGACTACCAACGGTCTTACCCACTAGCATTTCCATGAAATCTGGTCACATATCTGCGAAGTTAACCGTTTGCCAACAAACCACAAACCTTAACGACCTTATCCCTAATCGTCGATGGATTAACTGGTGACATGCATGCCAAATGGTAACAGTAAATACCAGTGCTGATGGTTAGTTTGGCGGAGCACTAAAAAAAAACATTCATGCCAAAATTAACTTCAGTTAAGTGTAGTTAACCAAAATTAGTGGAGGATCTCTAGGGGAAACTGCCTAAAGGCACTTGAGAAGCAGCTTTTGACCTAAGAGAGTGAAACAAGAGGTTAGCTAGGCTAATTGAAGCCTTTTGAAGCCAATGGAATAGTCGAGAGAAGCTGAAGAAGCCATTTTCAAGGAGATTTAATCAAGGGAGATTTTGGAGCTTAGGGCCACTAGGATTGGGGGTAGTTGTAGGAGCTACCAGTGTTCGTTCTTAGTGAACCAATAGCCATTTTTGTTTGTAATGAGAATTTTGAATCCATTATAGAGGTTTATAGAGGAATCTGGAGACTTCTAAAGGCTGATATGCTACAGGGAAGTTTCAGGCAACCCTAGTGCCAACCATGGAGGAAAGCCTAGTTTGGGGATGTAGTGCTCATTTTGAGCAAATGATGAGTCGATTGTTAATGTTTGATATGTGCTAGAGAGAGTAGAAGAGGTTGCAGTGACAGTTGAGGAATTTTGAAGGAGTTAGTGCCATCAAGAAGCTCAAGGAAGCTTAGTGCACCGAATGAGGGAATAAAGTGTAAGGGACCTTAGATCTGTTTGCACAATGATGATAGCCATGACAAGGTTATAGATGGTTTTCTAAGCCCATTGGTTCAGTTCAATAACCTTTGGAGTTGAGTGTGGAACTTGTAAAATAAACTTTGCCATAATCCCAAATATCCAAGTCAAGATGACAAAAGCAACGTAGCCCATGATATTCAGGTGAACTCCTAGATTAATTTTGTTGTTATGTGTCGATTTTTATTTTCTACATTATATGGTTGATATGTGTGTTTAATATCAACAGAAATAAATCGACTTAAAGAACTTAAATAGTTAAAAACAAACAAAGACATATACTTGCTTCAAGTACTTAATTCCACAATTGTCAAATAAGCTAGTTCATATATTTGTTAAGATTTGGAGTGGGAGGTTCTTGTAAGTATAACAAAATGTTAAACCCTCTTTTCAGATCAAGTTATCTCTAGTTATTGGGAAGAAGAAACGTAATCCTCCCACCCAAATTCAATTCCCACAAATGTTATATATATATATATTCCTCATAACGAAATATACAACATTGTTGTCTATTAATTTCATTCTTATTAAATAAATTGATTATCTTCCATAACAATTTGAATCTAGCATAATCTATTAATTTCAATCTAACAGAAGAAGAAAAGATCATCTTCCATTATCATTTTCTCATTAAAGAAACCTCTACTAATTTGAAGCTTTACAAGTAAATTAAAATGGAATATGTCAATTTAAATCTTTCCAAAGAAAAAAAAAATCGTTTAATAAGCAAACTAGGTTAATTTGAAACATACAAAGAAAATTAAAAGAGGTTGTCCATAAGCAAAGGAATTGAGCGGAATCTTTTAATATGTCACTGCATTTGATCCTAATGACAAAGGGAATATGTATTTAACATATCATTTCATTTTATCTTAAAGATAAAGGTATAGGTAGTTATGAGAATGGCTTTCATTTAATTGATTTTTTACCTCTATGTGGTAAGAATAGTTTCACTAATTTAATAGTTATGAACATATATTGTTTAGAATTAAAAATGGTTGGTTATTTAACATGTCGCTACATTTGATACTAATGATAAAGGGAATATATGTTTAACGTACCATTGCATTTTATCTTTATGATAAATGTATAGGTAGTTTTGAGACGGACTTTAATTTAATTGATTTTTTTTCTCGATGTGGTAAGAAAAGTTTGAATATTTTGTCACCGAAAGTGTTTACCTATTGGATGAGGGTTAGTTGACTTTTTAACTGAATGGTGAGGATTTAATGTGCTGGGAATATGCTTCATGTAAATCATTATCTACGACTAGAATTTATACTACTCATAAAAAAGGTGCAACGGACTTAATTGGGTAATGTATCGTTGGGTAATCCATTAGGTAAACGAACTTGAAATATAATCATTTCATTCAACCCATTATAGGTATCCGACATATTTTTTAAGGTGAATTTCTCGCCTATTTTCCTCTCAGTACACTTGTGTATCACTGCGAACTCTCCATGACCAATCACCTCCCAAAATTTGCAAAGCTTTTCAACCAGAAATTTGTGACCATCTTCATCCTCATGCCATCTACTCCAACAACGACACAAAAGATTTATCACTGGAAGTATGGCTTCAATGTTCTTAAAACATTTGACAATATTGTTGGAAACGTAGAGAGAAGAAACACAAAAATTAAGACACGCAAACCATAGGAGTTGTTGTTCTTCTCTATTGATCACACAAAACTTGATTGATTACAATGAAGCCAACTAGGGGTATTTATACTTTTTTCGACTAACTACTCGCCCAAAATCACTCAACATGCACACACACTCTAAATTTGACTTTTCCCAAAATATGAATCAAATCAAACTCATTGGAATTAACTTAGTTAACTGACTCTCCTAAATTTAGCAAACTCTAGCATGCAAGAGTAATTACAATTTCTAACACCCCCCTTAATTACGGTCGTATGACTCAACATGACTTAACATGAGTTAACTATACCTGCTAGGCTTACAATATAAATTGACTCAATTACCACTCAAACATGCATGCCCATCTATGTTTCAGCTAGGCTTACAATGACTCAAAATTTTTAAAATTTTATATTTTCTTTTTCTCTGCTTCCAAATTCTATATCCTTGAAACTGTTTCATTCTTAGTTGCACTTTCTTGTTGTAGGCTCCATATTTCTTTACTTGTTATTGCTGCAATTTTTCTTTGGCTTGTCTTGAATTTTGTTTGAGTTGGTGCTCTACAACTTCCTCTTCAAGCATTCTTCCATTCATCGATCACTGACACAACTCTTCATATTCAACTTTCTTCTTTGCTCTTCTTCTTTTGCTTCATATTTCTAACTTTCTTTCTGCCATATTTCTTAATAGAAGAATCTTTTCTCTTCTTAATTCTATTGATAAAAAAATGGTTTTAATGAATTCTTCCTTATTTTCATAAACTTCCATTTCCTTCACTTCACTTTCATCATTAGGTACTACTATTGTTTTCCTATAATCTGCACACTCACGATCATCATTCACAATTTCATTCAATTATTTTATTCCAGCTATTGTTATAAGACTCGCATCAATTTGTTCAATTGGCTTCTGAATCCATTCTTAAATGAGCTTCAAATCTGTATAAAACATATTAAGAAGTTTTATTTCAACATCATCTCTCATACTATTTTGAACACCTCCATATTAAAAAACAATGTTGAAAACATCTTTGTTATGCTTTTTCAGTGAGAGCTTCCTTATATACTTCTTCCTTCTCTACTTCTTCCTTCTTTGCCTTATTTTCTACTGCATGGAGGTTGTCTTCCACTATTATGCTATCAGTGGATATTCTCATAAAAAAAACTTCAATCACTTTATCCTCTTCTTGATCATTACCTCTTGCTAGATCCTGTACTGCTTCATTAGCAATTCCAACTGCTTTCTATCTTACTATTGCAGTGGCATCTTCAAGCTTTATTCCTTCATCAAACATAGCACTTACCATATTGCCAAAATAAATCCCTATTTCAAAAGGAAACCACACATAACATCAACATAATTTTCATCCACACTATGGTGGGCTATCTAGCCATGCATGTGCTCATTAAAAATTTCATTAACAATGTGAGCTTCACAAAATTCATTAGTTGTGGTCAGATTTTGCAGCCTTCTATAAAATTACAACTGTATGACTCAACATAACTCAAACATGACTGAACATGACTCACGTATGTCTACTAGGCTTATAATAGAAATTGACTCAATCATCACTCAAACATGCATGTTGGTCTATGTCTCAGCTAGGCTTACAATGACTCAATACTTTTACAATTTTGCATTTTCTTTTTCTCTTCAAAATTCTATATCCTCAAAACTGATTCATTCTTAGTTGTGATTTCTTGTTGTAGGCACCATATTTCTTTTCTTGTTGTTGCTACAATTTTTCTTTGGATTTTCTTGAATTTGATCTAAGTATGTGTTCTACAACTCCCTCTTCAAGGATTATTTCACTCATGGACCCTTGCCAACAATCTTCATCTTCAAACTGTTTTATTTTCTCTACTTCTTATGCTTCATATTCTTGTGTTTCTTTCTGCCATATTTCTTAATAACATAATCTTAGCTCTTCTTGAGTTGATTGCTAAAAATTGTTTTAATGCATTCTTCCTCGCTTTCAGAAACTTCCATATCCTTCAATTCACTTCATCGTCATGTACTACGATTTTTTCCTGTAATCAGCACACTCAAGATCATTATTCACCATTTCATTCAATTCTTTTATTCCAGATGTTGCTTTAAGACTCACATCAATTTGTTCAATTGGTTTATGAATTCATTCTTCAATGAGATTCAAAACTGCAACAAACTTATTAGCAACGTTTTTTTCAACTTCAGTGCTCATGCTATTATGAACACCTACATATTCAAAAACAATGTTAAAAACATCTTTGTTGTGCTCTTCAGTGAGAGATTCCTACTCTGCCTCTTCCCTCTCTTCTTTTTTTCTGTCACTGCTTCATAATTTTCATTTTCTGTGCTTTTACCAACCTCTACTGCTGCAAACATGTTACCTTCCACTTTGCTTCCAAAAACAAGTGGGTTTTTCTCATCAAATAACAACATATCAATAAGATATCTCTTTTGTATCATGTGCAACCACTCATCGCCAGTTAATGGTTCTTCATTAAATTTAACAACAACCTAATTTTCATCCACTCTAATGTGGGATATCTAAGCATGCATATGCGCATTAACAATTTCAACATCACCAAATTCATTAGTTGCAGCTGGATGCACCAATGCACATCTCACTTTGTAGTCATCATCCACATGTCTTTTGTCATAGTGGGATTAACCATCATGTGCACCATCCATGTTAAAGTGGAGTCCTTGAGAATTTATATTCTCTTTCTCTGTTACACACACAGAGGCTTCAACTTTTCTCTTTGCAATATTTGTTGTATCTTCTTAATCTATATGCATGTCTGCATAATGGGTTTCAATTCTATAGCCTTCACGACCATCATCCAATTTTGAGTGGGATTCTCCAAGCTTTGTTTTCCTCTCAGAGTCTTGCACATCTCCTCTCAGATTTGTGGATGATTCAACAAATGGTGACGCATTTTGTTGTTGCATCTCACTCTCTCTTGCACCAAGTTGTCCATTCAAGATCTTCCATGTATCCTTAGAAGTTGTAGCTTCTGATACTCTTCACAAAAACTTCTCATTCAATGTCTGTTTTATAAAATCAATGCTAAAGCATCACGTACTTCATCATATGGGTTAGGATACTTGTACTCAATTAATTCTTTAGCTCAAAGAAAAGTTAGAATCTTGATAAAGCAATGATCAAAATATTTACCAGTAAACATAGGAGGTTGTAGCAGATCAAAGCTATACCAATCACCCTCGATTTATTCTGTCTTCTACTAGACTTCATAGTACCTTGGGTGCAGCCCAAACCCCTTTAACCATGGAAATGATATTTGCCTTTTCTTTTTTATTTTTTTTCTTAATTTGCTTCATTCATGCTTCGTGACCCATGACTGTGGTCTTTTCTGTCTTATAGTTGCTTTCCTGATTGCATGAGGCTATCTTCCATATCGTCCATGAAAAAATATGAGCTTTAATATGTACCCCATAAGACACAATCTTCACCCAAAACACTCTGATGCTTTGACAAAATGCCAAAAAAAAAATGATAGACAGAGTTTACAAAGCACTAAACTTTTGTTCAATAATTTATTTTTTTAAAACCTATATAAAGCCCATTAAAAAAACATTATATCAAAAACTCTTTTAAAAAATAACTTTAACAAAACCTTACATAAACTTATTTATAAAACTTTATAGCTAATAAAATAAAAATATATCTATTTTTTTAATAACAACCAACGCACTTCATCCAATCATCATCCAACGTGCCTTCCTTTAAAAAAAGCCTTGGGAATAAATTCCTTTTCTTTAAAACTTTCCCACTTGAGGGTCTTCGGTTGCAAATAAACTTTTTTCAAACCTTCTAATCTTGGATTGATATTTAACAATACTTGTGCTAGATGGTGATTGCAAACCTGAATCCACACAATAAGAAATGCTTCTGAATTACTTTTTTATTTGAAGGAGTGATACTTCGAACTATTTGTTGACTTTTCAACACTCACGGTAGGGTAGACATTCAACCCCAAAATAACATGTGGTTGTAACGGTGACCAAAGATGCGGTTCTCTTTAATCAGAAATGAGACTCACTTCCTCGAGTACGTGACGATGGTTGTTCACGATAGTTGGTGCTACTGAAAAACTTGCGACTATTCCTTGTGACTTATGTTCACGCAGCGTGACTCTACAAGCTACAGATGTAGAATCTAGATCTTCTAGCTTTGTGACCTTAGATATAATAACAATTTGTTGGAAAATCACAACATATTGATCACAACATATTGGTATAAGAGCTAAGGACACAAAGATAGAAGATCTAGATTCTGCATCCGTAGCTTGCAGAGTCACGCTGCATGAACATAAGTCACGAGAAATAGTCGCAAGTTTTGAAGCAGCACCAACTGTAGTGAACAACCATCGTCACGTACTCGAGGAAGTGAGTCTCGTGTCTGATTAAAGAGGTTTCAATCTCTTGTCACCGTTACAACCACATGTTATTTTGGGGTCGAATGTCTACCCTACTACGAGTGTAAGGACCTGCGGTCCGTGCAACAGGCAGGGCAACTCCACCGTGCGAAGGACGCGCGAAATGTGAAGTGAATGAACCAAGAGGAGAGTTTATACAATGTTGGGTGAGTTAAAAGGGCGGTCCCATGAGTTGGGCGGGTCGACCCTCCACTCGGGCGAAGGCAACATGTTGAACGAGTTGGTTTGGGCATTGGGCGTGGGTCGGCCGAGTGACATAACATGCCACCCGCCCGTATATATTGGAGGGTGCTTGGAGGCAAACGACCATCATTATATCATCATTCGGCCAACATGAGTTTGAATAAGGAGTTTTGCAGTACGTGGATGAGCCCGCATGACGGGAAGAACTCGAGTGAAGAACTCGTTAAGAGAAGTCGGGTGAGAAACTTAGGCGAAAACCTCGTGCAAGAAACTCATGGAGGAAACTCGGGTGAGGGTGAAGATTGTTCAGGCAGAACTCGAGTGAGGTCGTCGGGTAGAAAACTTCGGCGAGTGTGTCGGGCAGAAAACTCGAGTGAGGTCATTCGGGTGAACTAGGCGAGGTCGTCCGGTGACCTGGGTGAAGTCGTTGGGGCAAGCCGAGTGAGGTCGTCAGGCGACCCAGGCGAAGTCGTTCGGGCGAACTGAGTGAGGTTGTCGGGCGAGTCAGGTGAAGTTGTGTGGTGACTCGGGTGAACGAGTTTGAGCAGACAAGTTGTGTGAACGGGTGGACGTGCATACGGGCAGCCGGGGGAGGGCACGGCGTGCACGCCGAAACAAAGAATCATGCGGACGGGTGAACCGGGTAGGGCATGTTGTGCACAATGAAATGATGGAAACAGTGAAGTGTTGGAGTTGTCAACGGAGGTGCGACTCATGTGGAGGCGCCTGTGTGTGGCGACTTAGTTACAACGAGGTGCACCCAAGTTGGGAAAACAACACAATCATGCGATGAGGTGAACGAAGGGTTGGTGAGTCATGCGGCGACCATGCGGAGGTGCCGACGAGCTCGGCCACCGAGTTTGCCAAAAGTTGGAAATTTGGCTAAGTGTAAATTTGGGGTTTCCCAAGATTTAACTTGTACTTATGAAAGAAGATTATATATATTGATTCGGGCAAACTCATATTGTAGGGAGTTTCCCCTCCCTTTATACTGTTGTGCACTTATATATGTGTTAATTATTGTTGATGATGAATATGTATGGGTTTTCATCTCTATAAAGGCTAATAATAATACTTGGTAATGAAAATAAAATAATTATGAAATGTTAATGCGTAGTCCATGAACATAAGTATTGGTGAAAAGAAAGTTTTCGGTGGTACCACACCTCGCCATAAGTAGTTGAAAGACTACCGCAGGTGTGGGGGCGTGACAGTTGGTATCAGAGCTAGTGCCGGGGAGCTAGTGCTAGTGGTGAAGGAAGCTGATTCTACAAAGGCCAAAGACTTGAAAGGGAGTTCAAGTTTTGCAGCTAACAGGTGGAATCAAGAGCTGGTTCAGTCTTGGAAGGGGAACCTTGTGAATGGTGAAACAGGTTTAGTAGAGGTGAAGCATCGTACTTGGACCAAGCTGAATGACAAGGCATGGCAGGTTTCGAAGAATGCGAAGGGAAGCTATTGCTTACCTTATACAGGTTGAAGCGGATGAAAGAGGAGATCCCATGGATTTGAGATAAACTTGAAGTCTTGGAAAGGAATGTTGAAGACGAACTTCTTCAAATTGTTTGGACAATGGAGCAGGATAACGTTACAGATTGTGCTGAGAAGGAAGAGGAAGCCGGGATAGTTGAAGATGTTGTAGATGTGACAATGATGGAGGATGAACTTGAGATTGATCAAGTTGGACCAGGATCGTGTAGTTTGCAGACATGGATGGATGAGGATACTCACATGGAGGAGCCTCATGATGATGATGTAAGTACTATTGATACTTGTGTTTCACTTGAGCATTTGGTAGATGAACCATATGCAGGGAAGGGAAAAATTAGTTTGCCGATGCAAGGGAGCATCTTACCATGGATGTCTATGATGAGACCTTGTATGGAGAAGCAAGGTTTGTTGACTATTACAGGACTTGTTGGGGTTGTTTGTGACCTTATGGTAGAAGGTACAAACGCTCGTGACAAGGGAGGAACATGATGATCATTGCGGGAGGATTGGGTCATGCTTTAGCCACATGGAGGATTGGTTAAGTGCCCATCATGACTCATGGACAGATTGGAGGAGGGCACATGCTTGAGGTATGATGATACTTTGGTGGACTTCTCATGGCCGAGACCAAGAGCAATTCCTGGTTGAACCTTTAGTGGGGGAGCTATGATGGAAGGGACTCGTGATGATGATGATATGGTTGGGTGACCAAGTTCACTAGATTGAAGATTGCAGGCTTGGATGAAGATGACCGATTGTTGTGACGGGTCTACTTAGTTGGACTGCATGGCAACTTAGTCATGGACATTAGGTTGCAGACATGGAGCATGGCAGTCTTATGCAGGGACATTATGCAGGAGGACTTGTAGAGGTGTCACTTATGGGCATCCAATGAGGAGTTCTAAGGCAGGGATGTTGTGCAGGTAGATTTGTTGATGTGACACAGAGATGTTTTATTTATGAGCTGATGGAGAGGTTGTGCACTCTTGTACAACAAGGCCATGGACTTGGATGGAGTTGTGAGCAGACTATGGAGCATTCCTACTACATGGAGAGCTGAGGCATCTTGCAGAGACCTTTGGGCGAAGACTTGTATGCTTGCTGAGATGTTGGTTGGATATGACTCATGGAGCTCATGGTTACATGTGATTGTTGTGACTTTTAGGGACTTCATATATGGTGGACTTGGAGGATCTGACGCATTGAGGAGCTTAGGTCAGAGACTTTGATGCAGGATGGGATGCATACTTTTGAGTACATGTATGGGTGTGGCTTGGAAGAGCGACTTGATGTGGAGGATCGATATGAGACACTTTGAAGTGATGGAGTTATGACGATAATGATGCTTTGGTGGCAACAATTGGGCACAGGTTGAGCCGAGACTTAACCACTTTTGACACATAGTAGTTGATTGATCTATGATCATGGGCAACACATGGATATATGAGACATGTGTATACTTGTTTCTATAGCAGACTTGAGGGATGGCACGTTATATATGTGATGGAGGTAGCTTCATGGACCTGGATGTGGCACATCGAGAGAGTTGGAGTTGGAGGATATCTTCACCTTGAGGAGATGGATGTTTTGTAGATGGATGATGTTGGGATAGATGTGACTGATTTCATGTAGCACATTGACACCAAACATCATGGACAACATGTTGTAGATGAGATGAAGACTACTTGATGGACCAAAGCATGGCTTATACTTGTATGAAGATAGATTCTTGATGGAGTTGAGGATGTGACAGGATGTTTTGAGAATCCATTGATGATGGCATGAGGATGTTCACTCTCATGGTTTGAGAGTGATAATTGGATTAGCTACCCAACTATTTCAAACACGAGGACACGTAGTGTGCAGAGATGTGTTAGCATTATGTTGGAGTATCATGGTAGTAGTTCACATGAGGATGACACATGATGAGGTCAACATAATATGTTGCAGTGAGCATGTAGCTTGAGATGTAGGGGTCAACCTTCGACGATCAGGAGCAACATGTGGAGATTGTGAGAGGGTGGTTGATTATCATGGATTGAAATGATTTCCGATGTACGACATACCGGTGGGGTGTATGCCTTGGTGTGGATATCTTGGTGATAGGTGGTTGCCAGGATGAGATATTGTTGAGGATGACAATGACTTCAAGTGGGGGAGGATGTAAGGACTTGTGGTCCGTGCGATGGGCAGGGCGACTCCACCATGCGAAGGATGTGTGAAATGTGAAGTGAATGAATCAAGAGGTGAGTTTATACAATGTTGGGTGAGTTGAGGGGGCAGTCCCACGAGTTGGGTGGGCCGACCCGCCACTCAGGTGAAGGCAACATGTTGAACGAGTCAGCTTGGGCGTTGGGCGTGGGTTGGCCGGGTGACATAACCCGCCACTCGCCCGTATATATTGGAGGATGTTTGGAGGCAAACGACCAACATTCAATCGTCATTCGGCCAACACGAGTTTGAACAAGGAGTTTTGTAGTGCGTGGATGAGCCCGCATGATGGGCGGAACTCGAGTGAAAAACTCGTTCAGAGAAGTTGGGTGAGAAACTCAAACGAAAAACTCATGCAAGAAACTCGTGCAGGAAACTCAGGCGAGGGCGAACTCGGGCGAGGTCATTCAGGAAGAACTTAGGTGACGTTGTCAAGGCAGAAAATGCGGGTGAGGTCATCGGGTAGAAAACTCGGGTGAGCTCGTTCGGGCAAACCGGGCGAGGTCGTCGAGCGATGCGGGTGAAGTCTTTGGGCAAACTAGGTGAGGTCGTCGGGTGACCTGGGTGAAGTCGTTTGGGCGAACTAGGTGAGGTCGTCGAGCGACCTAGGTGAAGTCATGTGGTGACTCGGGTGAACGATTTCAGGTGGACAAGTTGGGTGAACGGGTGGACGTGCGGACGGGCAGCCGGGTGAGGGCGTGCTGTGCATGCCAAAACAAATAATCGTGTAGGCAGGTGACCCAGGTAGGGCGCACCATGCATGACGAAATGGTGGAAACAATGAAGTGTTGGAGTTGTGAACAAAGGTGTGACTCATGCGGAGGCGCCCGTGTGGGGTGACTTGGTTATGACGAGGTGTGCCCAAGTTGGGAAAACAACACAATCATGTAACGAGGTGAACGAAGGGTTGGTGAGTCATGCAACAACCGTGCAGAGGCGCCGACGAGCTGGGCAACCGAGTTTGCCGAAAGTGTGAAATTTGGCTAAGTGCAAATTTGGGGTTTCCCAAGATTTAACTTGTACTTATAAAAGAAGATTATATATATTGATTTGGGCATACTCATATTGCAGGGAGTTGTCCCTCTCTTTATATTGTTCTGCAGTTGTATATGTGTTAATTGTTGTTGAGGATGAATATGTATGGGTTTTCATCTGTATAAAGGCTAATAATAATACTTGGTAACGAAAATAAACTAAGTATTGAATGTTAAGGCGTAGTCCATGAACATAAGTATTGATGAAATGAAAGTGTTCGGTGGTGCCGCACCTCACCATAAGCGATTGAAAGACTACCATAGGTGTGCCGGCATGACGACGAGTGTTGAAAAGTCAGCGTATAGTTGGAATTATAACTCCTTAAAATAAAAAATTAATTCAGAAGCGTTTCTTATCGTGTGGATTCGGGTTTGCAACTTTGCACTCACCTTCAATCACAAGTGTTGTTAAATATCAGAGCAAGAATATCTAAGGAGCTAAAGTCTACATCTAAACTTTCAAAACTGCACTCTATGAGGGATAATTCACCACTGAGAAGATTGACGTGTTAAATACGTTTTTTATTTAACATTGCCATAGCCGAGTCGAGCCTAAGTGATGCGTTTGGCATACATTAAATAAGGGGTATAGAATTCCTTGAAAACTCCGCTGAAAGAGTGTGATGGTAAACAATGCATTAACCTTGAATTACAAAAAGGCATGTGAAAAGCCCCAAAGGTATTGGGGTGAAAGGAGTTTTTGTGAAAGTGTTATAAGAAAATTTTGGACTCACGTGGGTGTTTAGTAAAAGGGCCTTTATAAAGTGGTGTACTAAAGTTTTTTTGTGAATGGTTTATTAAGGAGCTTTTTTGAAAAGTTTTTTTCTTAATAAAACAATATAAAATGTTTTTTTTTAATAAGGAAAAGGTATTTATTTATTTATTTATTTATTTATTATTTTTTTTCGGGGCTTTTTGAAAAATTCTATTTATTAGAAAAGTTTTGTGTTTTGTGAAAGAATGAAAGAGTTTTGGGTGAAGATTTTGTTTTACATGGGTGCATATTGAAAATCATATTTTCTTTCAGGGGTGATATGGAAGATAACCACATGCAATCAGGAAAGTAGATATAAGATAGAGGAAAGACGATAATCATGGGTTGCAAAGTGCAACTGAAGAAGACTAAGAAAAAAATAAAGAAGAAGAGGCATAGATTGTTGTTGTGTTTAGAGAGGTTCAGGCCCCAGCCGAGGAACAAATAAATCTAGTAGAAGACAAAGAAAAAATCGATGGTGGTTAGTGTAGCATGGATTTGCTGCCACCTCATATGTTTAATGATGCCTTAGCTTTGAGTTTTATTTAACAAGAAATGGATGAAACGGTTATGTGCAAGCTAGCAAAATATATAAATTCCAAGGAAGCATGGAAGATCTTGAAAGAAGAATTTCGTGCAAGGAGGAGTAACATGTAGTAAAAAATGTTGCACAATCTGTTGAGTCAGCCACATATCTGAGAACAAATGAGTAAGACTTTGAGAGGACAACAGAGTTTGGAGAATCCCACTCAAAAGTGGATGATGGTTGTCATCACCATAAAATTGAAACCCATTATGTAGACATGCATATAGATGAAGAAGATACAACAAAGATTGCAGAAAGAGAAGTTGAAGCCTTTGTGGATGAAACATAGCAAGTTCATATAAATTCTCAAAGACTACACTGTAATGTGGATGGTGCATATGATGGTGAATCCCATGGTGATGAGACACATGTGGATGATGACTACAAAGTGAGATATGAATTGGTGAATCCAGTCGCAGCTGATGGATTTGGTGAAGTTAATTTGTCAATGAAATTTACAATGAGCACATGCATGCTTGAATATCCCACCATAGTGTGGATAAATATTATGTTGACGTTATGTGTGGTTTCTTTTTTGAAACATGGGTTGATTATGGCACTATGGTAAGTTCCATGTTTGATGAATAATTGAAAGTTGAAGTTTCCATTGTAGCAACAAGATATGAAGTAGTTGGAATTTATCATGAAGCAGTATGTCATCTAGTAGCATCCAATGATTAAGAACAATATTAAGTGATTGAAGATTTTTTGATGAAAAAATCCACTCACCACATAATAATGGAAGATAGTTTCAGTGAAGTTGAAAAGAAGGTGGAGAAGGAAGAGGTAAAGAGAAAATATCTCACTAAAGAGAAAAAGAAAGGTGTTTTTAGCATTGTTTTTGAATATGGAGATGTTCAGAATAACATGGGTGAAAATGTTGAAAACAAAGTTCTTAATAAGTTTGATGCATATTTGATGTTGACTAAAGAACGGATTCAAAAACCAATTGAACAAATATATGAGAGTCTTAAAGTAGCAACTGCAATAAAAAAATTGTATGAAATGATGAACAATGATCTTGAGTGTGCAGATTATAATAAGAAAGAAACAATTCCTAATGATGAAATTGAAGAGAATGATATGGACATTTTTCAAAACAAGGAAAAATGCATTAAAATCATTTTTCAACAATTGATTGCAGAAGAGATAAGATTCGGCTATCAAAAAATATGGCAGAAAGAAATACAGGAATATGAAGCACAAGCAACATCAAGAAGAAGATAGTTTCAAGATGGAGAGTTGTGGTAGCAATCCATAGTGAACAAATATTTGAAAAGGATGTTGTAGAAAACTGACTCAGATCAAATTGAAAGCAAGTCAAAGAAACATTGCAACACCAACAAGTAAAGAAACATGGATCCTACAACAAGAACACACAACAAAGAATGAAGTGATTTCGAGGGTATAGATGTTGGAAGAAAAAAAAAAGAAAATGCAAAATTGTAAAAGTTTTGCATTAGTGTTAGCCTAGCTGAGACATAGATGAGCATGCATGTTTGGGTGCTGATTGAGTCAATTTTCTATTGTAAGACTAGCAAGCATTGTTCAATCAAGTTAAGTCATGTTTGATTTATTTTGAGTGATATGGTCATAATTAAAGGGGAGTGTTAGAAATTTTAATTACTCCTCCATGCTAGAGTTGGCTAAATTTAGTAGAGTCGATTAACTTAGTCATGTCAACTGAGGTCGAGTTAAGTTATAGTTTGGGAAAAGTTGAATTTAGAGTGTTTGTGCATGTGAAATTATTTTAGGTGAGTCGACAATCGAAAAAGGTTTAAATACCCATCACCCGGTTCATTGTAAGAATCAATTTTGTGTGATATGTGTAAGAATCATCGAGTTCAATGAACTTCAAATGCATCAAACATATTAAGAACCTTGATTTCAACTTCATCTCCCATGCTAAGTTGAACACCTGGATATTCAAAAACAATGTTAAGAACTTGTTTGTTAGGCTCTTCAGTGAGAGCTTTTACCTCTTCCTTCTCTACCTTGTTTTCCATTACATGGAGGTTGTCTTCCACTATTATGTTGTGAGTGGATATTCTCATAAAAATCTCTTCAATTACTTTATCCTCTTCTTGACCACTAGTTGCTACTATATCATAGACTGCTTCATGAATAGTTCCAACTACTTCATATCTTACTACTACAAAGGCAGCTTCAACCTTGAACACTTCATTAAACATGGCACTCACCATATTGCCACAATCAATCCCTGTTTCAAAAAATAAACCACACATATCATCAACATAATGTTCATGCTCACTATGGTAGGTTAACTAAGCATGCATGTGCTCATTGACAATCTCAACTTCTCATGATTTTTCGATAGTCCACTTAGCACTCATTGCAAATGGGGTAGCAAATTAAGTGGGCTTGATTGTGGAGAAAACTCCATAGTTAAGCATGCTTGATTCAAAGGCGATCTAGGATGGGTGACCTCTTGGCAAGTCCTGGTTACTAGGTGCAAGCCCTAAAAGTGATGATTGACGCTATGTGATTCATTTCACTAGTTTCAATCCCACTTCTTCACCCCAATGAGCATCACCCGATGCAATGAGTGCTAAGTGGACTATTCAAAAATCATGAGAAATTAGTCACTAACGACTACTTGTCATGAAAATGGTCATAGATGACTTTCTTAATGTAGTTGAATCCCAAAAAATGATATCTAATATAATGCATTGTGAAAGACCTTCAATACTTAAATTTCAACTTCATCAAATCCATAAGTTACGGCTCGATGAACCAATGCACATTTCATTTTATAGTCATCATCCACATGTGTTTTTTCATCGTGGGATTCACCATCATTTCTAGCTTCCATGTTATAGTGGAGTCCTTGAGCATTTATATTCTCTTACTATATTTCACATACAAAAGCGTCAAGTTCTCTTTTTGCAATCTTTGTTGCATGTTCTTCATCCATATGCATGCTTGCAAAATGAGTTTCAGTTTTATAGTCTTGACCACCATCATCCACTTTAAAGTATGTAAACTCTATCGTTTATATATATATACACCATACACCTTTCGTATAAAAATTATTTCCAACTTCAACCCTTCTTAAAATTTGTTTTGAACCAATAAATAACCTAAGCACTAATAAGTAACCTACCCACTTTAATATATATATATTATATACCCACCATGCAACTTTGGTATAAAAATTATTTCAAATGTCAACCCTTCTTAAAATTTGTTTCTGAAAAATCTCTTTAAAAAATTGCGTAAACCCCCTTTTTTAATAGGCCTACAATAAAAACTTTTATAATATGATTGATGTTTCAAACCAAACCTTTCGAATGACTTGGTTCTAAATCAAATCGCATCCTCTAAAAAATCTTGCCTACCTGACTTTTGACTTTGACCTTGTCCTTAAACTTGGGATGCTCTGTTAACTTTTGAATAATTTTCACCCAAAAAACATTACAAAATTTTTAAGATAATTTTAAAGCTCTCACGGGTTGGGTCTGGCCTTTTTCTGTATGGCTAGGCTAACGCGGACTTCGACTCATTTTTGATTGGATTCAAAGCAGCGACTACGATTGTCAACGAAGGCGGTTGCAGAAACACTTTTGCTTCCATAAAAAACTTTCAACGTCCAGCTTGTTGCGTTAGGGCTGCGCCTTCACTCTGTTTTGAAAAATGGACAAGCTACGGCTTATCGCTCAGCGGCGTCGGTGAAACTTTGGACCTCTTTTTTATCATGAGGGGATTCTGCAAGTTGCCGTTACAGATTTTGGCTTTGTAGATCTTCTTGCTCCTGAAATATTCTAGTTCTTCCTTAGCTCTGATATTACCTCGACTTGACTCAGTTATGAAAACTTCACCACATCCATTAACACCATAGTTTGTTGACAGAACTCGTTCTAAGGACCAGATCAAAGCTAGTTTTTCGAAGCTAAACGCGAAACGACGCAGGGATAAAGAAAGCCAGAAAATTTAATAACAAATAATATCCGTGGGCACTTCATTGTACCGGGAAGGATCGCTCAAATTTTTAGAGGGGAGGCAGAATGGGATTGCCAGGAGAGAATATAACGAGTGGTATCCATGTATGCTATTTCCCAACATTTAGCATAACCAAACCGCCCTTATAAAACTATTGAGTAGTAACGGTGAGAATGCAGGTTTTTAATCAAGACAAACCAGTATTTGTTCAAAAACCCCCGAATTTATCTTGATTGTTGATGGTTGAATATTTAGCAGACATGGTCACCATTAAATAACTAACTGAGCCTATTTCTATTTGATTATCGAATATTTAGCGATATTCATGTCAGGTATTAATCACGAACTACGCTGCTCACTGTTCATATGGCGCCGATCACTGTTCAATAGTCAGCTAGTGTCAATGTCATCCGGCGGAGTTATTGTTCATATGTAGCTAGAAATGTGTATAAATTTCCATGTTTAGTAATGAACTGATCAAGCTTTCCATGTGGATATTGTTTTCTAATATGGTATCAGAGCTAAGGATTTCGGTTATGGCTGCTGAAGATCGAGAGGTGTGTTTGGCCATAGTCGAGTAAGCTCAGGTGGAGCATTGTTTGAAGCCACATTTCAGTAGGTACTACGTTTTTTTGGTGACCCAGTATTGTGTTGTCTGTGTTGTTGGGGATTTTTCTGGTAAAATCCCAAAAACAACAATAAAAATTCACACACAGAGACAATGCTCTGTTTTCCTTTTTCCACAGGAATTTTAACACAGCGGAAACATAAAAAAAAATCCTGAGCACAGAGGACAGAGTTTGCATACACACACCAAGGATTTCTATTCATTAAAAGATTGCTATTACAGACTATGATCTTCCTCTCTCATAGAGGGATTCACCAATAATAATTCACCTCTGTGTAAGAATTACATATGAAAAATTTTTCACGCTGCAACGTGTATCCTTTTACATACACAGAACAACTCATACGCACTGCTGTGCCTCCCTTTCATTACATTCATTTTTCAAAAAAAATTACATACCTATATGACTACAGGAGAGGTTACTTACATCGCCATACTTCCGTAAAAGAAAGACAGTAAAAATTAAATGGTCTTACTGGATTTTACTAGTGCCCATACTCCCGCTCAGGCAAAATTAAAAACTTCACTTAAACTTACCAACCCACAGTAAATTGCATTTACTGTTTACTGAGAAAACTTACGGCATTGTAACTTTTACTTCACGTTGAATTTAGTTTCCAGGCCTTTACTTCAACCATTATAAAATATGGTTTTAGAAATCCATCGGGTCTGGACTTCATCGCATGGCACACACATATGCAAAAGTGTGCACCCATGGTTTCCCCGATTGCGAACTCCCGATCACAATCTCTGTCGATACCTCCGATATAACATATTTTAATATATGCATAAAAGCAACAAAAAAAAAACATAAAACAAACCACTGTCGGAACTTAAATAACTTTAAACAAAATGTTGAATACCCATCGGGTCCGGGATATCGGGTCGCAACATATCTCATGGTAAAGGTTGCCCATTTGGTTTCCGCCGACAGCGATATCGGCGATCGCACATCGCAAATAACAAACAAAACTTTATGAGTCTCCACTTCCATTTCGCCGATGCGGTATCGGTTGTTCGCACATCGCTAAATCGCTGAACTGCCTGCCTACGCTGATGGGATCTCCCGACGCGAATTTAAGTTTGATGTCGTCGCTGCTCCTGCATGGCAGTTGGAATTAACATTCCAACACTCCCCTTTAATTTCAACTGTTGGGCATTCAATCATACCCAAACACTTCCTCAAAAATTCAAAGCTTTTCTGATCCAATGGCTTTGTCAAAATGTCTGCTACCTGTTCCTAAGTCCTGCAATGTTCTAGGACAATTTCTCCATTGTTCACCAATTCTCTGATGTAGTGAAACCTTGTATCAATGTGTTTCGTTCTCTTTTGAAACACTGAATTCTTTGACAGGGCAATAGCTGAGCTATTGTCACAAAAAATCACTGTCGCTTTTGCCTGCTCTCCGCCTAAGCTTCTCAACATTCTTCTCATCCACACTGCTTGGCATGTTGCTGTTGTAGCTGCCACATATTCAGCCTCTGCTGTAGACAATGCTACAATGGGCTGCTTCTTAGAAGCCCATGAAATGGCTCCTGAACCCATGTGAAAAACATAACCAGAAGTGCTTTTCCGATCATCAACACTTCCAGCCCAATCGCTATAATGTATCCAACCAAATCTGAATGCGTCTGAGACATTATTAAAATTCCAAAACTTTAGTGCCTTTGACAATACCTCAAAATTCTTTTCGCTGCTTGCCAATGTGCTTCCTTTGGCCTCTCCATGAACCTGGAAAATTAAACTAACAACAAACATTATATCTGGCCTAGTTGCTTTTAAATACATGAGGCTGCCAACTATACTCTTATATAAGCTAGGATCAAAATCCTTGTTGCTGTCCTCTTTGCTGAGTTTTAATCCCATTACTGTGGGAGTGATTGCTGCTTGCACTCTTGCATATTAAATCTGCCCAACACTTCATTTACATATCTCGCTTGAGAGATAAAAATTCCATTTTCATTTTGATCTACTTCTATTCCTAAGAAGTATCTCAACAAACCCATGTCATTCATTTCAAATTATTCTTTCATGACTGATTTGAAATTTTTAATGAAATAGTCATCATTACCTGTAAAGATCACATCATGAACATATAACACAACAATTAAAATCTTACCATCCTTTTCTTTGATGTAAATGGTGGGTTCTCCCTCACATTTGTCAAACTCATTTTCGAGTAGATAGAAATCTATCCTACTGTACCACGCTCTTGGCGCTTGTTTGAGCCCATATAGAGCTTTCTTCAATCTGCATACTTTGTGTTCTTGGCCTTTCCTCTCATATCCTAGAGGCTGTTCAATATAGACCTCCTCATTTAACACTCCATTTAGGAATGCTGACTTCACGTCCATTTGGTAAACTTTCCATTTGTTTTGTGCTGCTATGGACAACACTGCTCTCACGGTTTCCATTCTTGCAACCGGTGCAAAAGCCTCCTCATAATCTCTCCCATACTGCTGCTTGTACCCTTTGACAACCAGCCTTGCCTTGTGCCTTTCTATCTTGCCTTCAGCATTGCTCTTGGTCTTGTAAACCCATTTCACTCCAATGACTTCTTTACCTTTTGGTAGCTCAACCAAATCCCATGTTTTGTTTCTTTCTATGGCATTCATCTCCTCATCCATAGCTTCTATCCATTTCTTATCTTTAACTGCATCCTCGAAATGAATAGGATCATCAACATGACAAAACAAGGCAAATAAGGAATTCATTCCTTCATCATAAATATCACTTAGATTTCTAAACTTCTTACCTCTTTCATTTGGTGTGCAAGTGCTTGAAGATGCACTTGAATTTTCTCCTTGTGGTGTGCTTGGAGAAGCACTCTCATTTATCCTCAATGGTGTCCCTTGCTGTCCTTGTGTTGGCACTGCTATTTTTGGGGATGCATTGCAGCCACCTCCTCATCATCTTCATCATGAGACAAACAGTTTTTAACATTCACTGTTTTCTCTATGCTTCCATCCCAAGCTTCCTCTTCAATGAATTGAACATCTCTGCTGATGAAAAACTTCTTGGTAGATGGGATATACAACCTGTAGGCTTTGGATTCCTCACTGTATCCAATGAAAAGACATTTCTCCCCTTTGCTGTCCAACTTCCTCCTTAGCTGATCTGGAATGTGTGCATAGGCCACACATCCAAAAACTCTCATGTGGGTGACTCCTTGCTTTCTCCCACTCCATGCTTCTTCTGGCACTCTATTCATCACTGCTTTTGTAGGACACCTGTTCAGAATATATGCTGCACAATTTACAGCTTCAGCCCAATAGTCATTTGGCAAATGCTTTGCCTTCAACATGCTTCTCGCCATATCCATGATGGTCCTGTTTTTCCTTTCAGCAACTCCATTTTGCTGTGGGGTGTACCTTGCTGTAAATTGTTTATGAATTCCATTTTCTCTGCAAAATCTTAGGAATTCCTTGGAGATATACTCACCTCCTCTATCAGTTCTCAAGACCTTAATATGCAGCCCACTTTGGTTCTCCACAAGTGCCTTGAAATTTTTGAACTTCTCAAACACTTCACTTTTGTTTTTGAGAAAATAGATCCATGTCTTTCTTGTAAAATCATCAATAAAAGTTAGGAAATATTGGTTGCCTGCTAATGATGCAGCTTGCATCGGTCCACATAAATCTGAGTGGATGATCTCTAAGGGTGCCTTTGCCCTTATGCTTTTACCTGAGGGAAA
>APFE031420174.1:0-25639 GCA_000404065.3 Pinus taeda
GTTTGTCATTAGAGAGTCTTAGACTCCTAGGAAGGTTAGATTTGCCCGCAAGTATAACTCATTCCGCGTGACACCTCTATAACTTGGATTTCTAAAAAAATCCATTTTCTTTAATGCTCATAATGCCTCCACCCACCTGCTAAGACATATCTCTTTTCTCATTGCCACTGTAACCTTTGTTTTTTGGAATTCCCTTTACATTTTATTCCCTATAAGATTTTTATGCATGTTTGAGTGCATTCTAAAATTTAGTAATTCATATACAAGCATATGTTTGCACAATTAACCACCTTAAATTTTTATTCGCATGTTGTTCACAAAACAACATGGTTTATTGTGGCATAAAATAAATAATCATAGAAAGTAAATACTTATATTTATTTTCACCAACTAGTTGTAGACCTCAAACTTTCCTCCCATTCATAGACCACACTACTCATGTTCTCTCAACAACAAGTCACCCTTGAGTTGGGGCTTCAACTCCATGGAGCTATAACTCACCCACAACTAGTTACATGTATAACATCATAAATAAACTGGGCAAAGTTAGCAAACCCTAAAATCCTCCAACCTCTAGGCTCACATTCCCCATCATCCACACACCCAAGTAGTGTAGCCCCTTCTTTGTACTTGCAGTCCCTAACCCTATCTCACTACCTCCAAGGTGTCTAACTCATCCATACAAGGATGTTCTCAAAGTCCTGTAACTCTTGGAGTTCCAACTACCCTCAAGAGCATCCAAGTACCCTTTAGTACCTCATATGAAACCTTAGCAGCCTCCAAACTCCAGGCTCACATCCCCCATCAGCCCCACACACAAGTAATGAACCCTCTTCTCAACACTAGTAGTCCCTCAGGTTTTGCCACTACCTCTAGTCTTTCTAACTCTATAGGCCAGGGATTTTTATAGCATTATGGATCTAAGAGCTCCCGCTACAACATACTTGGTAATCTCCCCCTCCATAGTACCAACATCCTTATTTTTATTCCTTTGATACTTGGCACCCCATAAGTCACTTAATTGGCTTATGTTATAAACATGTTCACTTTAATAAAAAATAAGTCATAAGAATCCTCCTTTTAATACACATTGTCTCTTATCCCCCCATACTATTTTAATTTGACTTGATTTGCAGTAGTAATATGTTTCTTTTTAATGTGCATGAAATTTCATATTTACAAAACCAGGCTCTCTTGTCTCAAAACAAATAAAAACATATGTGCATGGAAAATCTGGCTGCAAAACATATACACATACATGGACATGGGCATGTTGGTCCCTAAAATTAATTCTTGACTCACCACCCTAAGTTTTGTATGTATGTGTTATTTACAATCTAGAGGTTGTGTTGGTATGTTACATACCCCTCCCCCTTATTTACACATACATGATTTTACAAAAAGGTGAAGATATTCTTCCCTCATTGCATCTTCATGCTCATATCTAGCATCTTATTCACAGTAAAAATGGATCCATTGCACCTTTACCAAGGTGATTGCTTGATTATGAAGCACTTTAACTTTCTTGTCCAAGATTTGCAATGGTTGGACCTCAAAGTTGTTGAGAAACCAAGTGCAATATAGTCTAACACTTAATTCCTCTTCTTGATAATTAGTTGTGAATATTAGATGTATTTCTTATTCCTTCTTATGTCTTCTTCATCATGCAATTATACAAATTTTCAATTATTCAAGAAAGGTAGAGATCACAATGAGACAAGAGACACCAAAAATTAGGCTAGAATCTAGGGCAAAACCCAACAGTCCTTTCCTTTATAGAATCATATTAAAAAGAGAGATATCCGGTCCAAAACCAATACCAAACTACCACCAAAATTCCAATTCAAACCCTCCTTCAAGTCACCTCCAAAATTCAAATTCAACGTTGGTTAAACAACTTCAAATTTGGTCAAACTTCAAAACTTTCGAACTAGAAATAGGGCCAAATTTCATCCTACAACTTTCTCAAACTTTTCGGCCTCTTACACAAAAAAAACTATCCTTCCACACATGTGAGCTTGTACTAGTCAATGATTCGATCAAGTGGGAATATTCGTCTAGTCTATGTCATATCTTCTCTCTCCTTTGACTCAACTTATGCTTCTCCTTTTCTAGGTTCAGGTGTGCTTCTTATTGTGTTGAACTAAAATGAGCTCTAAGTAGATCGAACTTGTTTTTTTATATATAGTTGTCTAGGAGGTTCAAATAGGTGCCACTTGGACGACTAGGCCAACTTGTCCAAGGAGGGTCGACTTGGTCATTTTGTGGACTTATGACTAAAAATAAAAATTGTCTTTCTTTTAAATTTCCAAATGGGACATAATAAAAACAAATTTTCTTTGGACTCAAAAACAAATTATTTTGTACACTAGCATGAAGAACATGCTTGAAAAAAATATAGTAAATACATTATTGATAAATATACATTATGAATATTGAACCTAGTTACAAATTCAACACTCCCTCTTAACTAGGGAGTTATTCATATAAGAAAGGATCCAAATTGGTAAGCATCATCAATGAGAACATCATCATAACCAATATTTTCAAATTACTAAGGCCTTGACAAGTAAGCTCTATCTATTCACTAGACCATAGCACAACGTTAGGAGGCATTCAATAGGACACCACATTACCTCTTTGAGGCACATACTCCACCTATTTTCACTAGAGTATGTCCTCCATTAGACCATTTCTACTTGTAACAAGGAAATGTCAGTCCACCAAACCATTCTTTTCATTGGATCAATGTACTTGACTTTGGGTTTTAATCCTAATTGACCACAGTACATGAATCAAGAATGTCAATCCAAGATTCTTATCCAATCAACCATTCTTCTTATATGTTCCCATGTACTTGACTTACGGTTGTTAGTCTTGACTTATGGTTGTTAGTCCTGGCCATAGTACATGGCACATGGAGAAATAGATTTCTATCCTCACTCTCTCTCAATCTGGGATGAGTAATCCACAAGCCCAAGCTTGTCTTCGAAGTACTCATACTTCCCTTATATAAAGTACTTTTTCATCCATGGACATATTTTTGTAGTTTCTTGGCTCCCATCTATATCACATCTTGAACCATAATGTCCTTTTGGCCTTCCATGAAAAACCAGGTTCTCTAACAATCTTCATACAGTAAAGTATCATGATCGAATACTATATGTCATTAAAAAGTCCATCAAAAATTTTACAAAGTCAAACTACTCAACAACACAAATGTATGTATCTTCTACCTCCTCATTGCTTAGTGCAACATAATTCTGCTTCATGCTCTTCCAAGAAACCATAGAAAATCCCAATTAGAAACAACCACCAGTAGTACATCATTCATATTATTATTTCCATCCCAATCAATGTACCACTAAATTAAATGTATCAAGGAAACAATCAGCTATTTGTTTAACAATTTTGGGACTCTTCAAAAGTATTCACGGGTCTACAATTTGTTGTCCTAAATTTCTAGAGGATCTTAATCATAATCTTATCCTTACCAAGTAAAATCTCAATAGTTTTATGCCAAGTCCCAAGTAGTAGTGAATCAATTTAGGATTCTCAAGGTCACATTATGCTTCCATCTTGAAAGAAATTCCTTGTTCCTTCAACTTCATGAGTTATTTTTTAATCATCAAAAGTAAGAGGTCTCATATAATCATGAGATTCCTATATCATTCACAAATCTAGTATAACCCTTCCATCTAAGGAAAATGTGAGCTACTTCCCTTTTAACAAGAGAATCTTCTCAAGTCTTGCTTGTTAGATTTTGAGCTATGGTCAATATTGATAATGTATTAATTGCACATTGTAATAGTTACAAAATAAAAACATGAACCATGTTCTTCATTCTTGCATGAAAAATATTTATTTTGTATTCAAGAAGAAAATTTTATAAAGCTCATCAAAGAGTGAGAAAAAAAAATGGCCCTCAAAATGACAAACCGGTGTGCCCAAAAGACACACACCTTCACATGGATAAACAAGTATAAATACAACCTATTCACTCCCAAAAAAGACACAATTTAGATCTAATCTCAAGCTCATTGTTCTGAGGCATAAAAGGAAAATTTTCCTGGGGCAAAGTGCTGGATTTCTAAGGTAAAAAGGGAAAGTTTCCTAAGGCAAAAGTGTTGGTTTCCTTAGGAAAAAAGGATGAGGCTCATGTGGCTGAAAAGGGCTAATACCCTAAGGCATATCCCTGTGTGAAAGGGGGTCGAGACCTTGTGGCATAGCCTTGTGGAAAGATGGTCGAGACCCTGAGACATAGTCCTGTGGAAGGAGGGCCTAGACCCTAAGTTATAGCCCTGTGGAAAGAGGGTTGAGACCTTGAGGCTTAGCCCTGTGGAAAGGGGGCCAATAATCCTATTGTTGACCTCTATTGAAAGAGGTTAATCATTGTGGCACAATGAAAATTCAGAAGCAAATTTGGAGGACAATCTCTTGACTTTTTTGCAGAGCTTCTTTGGAAAGAATGATGGAGGGCTAGCTTGGCCTTTTGTGGTTGGTCTAGTTAGTTGACTTTGATGTATCTCTTGTTGCATTGATCCTCTAAGGAAATGGTTGGTTTGGTTTTCCCCCATTGTGGATTTTCCCAAGGTAAAAATATTTGTGTTCTTTGCGTGGTTGTCTATTTATGAATCTACTGACTTATGTGCAATTTGTTGATGTTTTCTGTGTAATTATTGAATGATGGAATTAATAAGTAAGAATGTAATGAGATCATAATCATCAAAAATAATTATCAGTAGTTTCTGACTTCTTAAAATAAACATTGCTTTCATGCTACCAACTAGTGTATGCTAGCTCTTGACTTCTTTAATGAATGCATACTTCAAATTTCTTACTTCTATCATATTTAGGAATGTCCTCTTGTTTTCCTATGTCCTTTCATTTCTTCCATTTGTTTTCAAAGTCTATGCATCCCTTTCCATTGAATAAAAAAAATATGCTTCCTATTAAACTGAAGTGCTCTGCACTAGACATTGTCAATGTATTATAGTAATATCATTGTCTCATTCTTTGATGTATAAGTCTGTGTTGTGTGTGGAGCATGATTGTTCAGAGGTCTTTGTTTCAGTTGGATGTATACCCCAGGAAGTTTTGTACACCCCTCCACGCGGGGGGGACTTGTCCCCCCTGCGGGGTTCCGGGGGGGGCGATCCCCCCTGGCTGGGGGGTCCAGGGGCTAGCGGTCCCCCGGCGGGGGCTCGGGGGCAGCGCCCCCAAAGCTAAAAACAGATGTAAAAGTATAGTAATTTCTAGTCAATCTGGGCCGTTCATTAGGCAGATGATCTGATGGTAGAACTTATGTTTAGTTTAGGGTTTTTTACCCTAGAAGGCAACCCCCTCTCTTTGTATGAGGGCATTGTATTTGAGGCTGTAATAGATGTGTATTCTGTGTGTGAGCGGAAAACGGGGAGGTGAGACTGTGAGAGAAAATAGAGGATATTACAACAGATTTGCTGTAGGTTGTGTCTCTTCATTTTGCTGGATAATAAAAAGGAAGGACTGGCTGTTCGGGGTGGATGTAGCCCAAACTAGGTGAACCACGTATATCTGTGTCTCTCTTGTTTTGTGCGTTTTCTGTGTTTATATTTCTGCAATATTTTATGTGTTCCATTGCTCCGTAATATATAATTTCTAACAACTGGTATCAGAGAGCCGAAGGTCTATTTGGCTGATAAACTCGCAGGAAAGAAGGGTTCCTATTTCGAGTGGGAGCAATGGCGGAAAATGGTAAGTTTAGGGTCGAGAAATTTAACGGCCAAAACTTCTCGCTGTGGAAGATGCAGATGGAAGATTATCTGTATCAGAAAGATCTATACCTACCATTGGGCGGAAAAAACAAAGAAGCCGACGGATATGGACGATGAAAAATGGAACCTTCTCAATAGAAAGGCACTCGGAACAATACGGCTGTGCCTTGCAGCGTCGGTCGCCTTCAACATTTCGAAGGAAACAACGACAAAGAGTTTGATTAAGGCGTTGAGAAACTATATGAAAAACCCTCGGCCTCAAACAAGGTATTTCTTATGAAACGGTTATTTAATA
Source organism: Pinus taeda (assembly GCA_000404065.3). Taxonomy (NCBI): domain Eukaryota; kingdom Viridiplantae; phylum Streptophyta; class Pinopsida; order Pinales; family Pinaceae; genus Pinus; species Pinus taeda. Next base: position 6,049 of record APFE031420174.1, read on the forward strand.
TGAAGATGTCGGAAGGTGGATCTGTTGCAGATCATTTAAATGATTTTAATACTGTTACAAGTCAGTTATTTTCTGTAGGGGTAAACTTTGATGATGAAGTTAGAGCTCTGTTATTCTTGTGCTCATTACCAGAAAGTTGGAATGGTTTGGTAATGGCCATTAGTAACTCCGTTTCTGGATCTAGTACTTTAAAGTTTGATGATGTTGTCGGTGCTATCCTTAGCGAGGAAATGCGACGGAAAAGCTCCGGTGAGACATCGGGAAATGCTTTGAGTGCAGAGTCCAGAGGAAGAAAAATGGAAAGGAAAGAGCTCAGGATATCGCAGTAAATCAAGGAAAGGCAGATCCAAGTCCAGATCGGGGATAGTGTGCTGGAAATGCGGAAAGAAAGGACACCTAAAGAAAGACTGTAGATCTTGGAAGGGAAAAGAAGGAGATTCACAGCAAGAAAACAATCATGAAGCCAATGTGACAGGTGAGGTGTTACAAGATGCTTTGATTCTTTCTTTCGAAAATATTACTGATTCCTGGGTGGTAGATTCAGGGGCCTCATTCCATGCCACACCTGATAAGAAATACTTTCATGACTATGTTCAAGGAGATTTTGGACAAGTTCGTTTGGGTGATGATAAACCCTATAAAATTGTTGGAATGGGTAAGGTTCTTGTAAAACAACAAAATGGAAACCAATGGCTACTAAAGGAGTAAGGCATGTTCCAGATCGAAAGAAAAATCTGATTTCAACAGGGCAGTTAGGCGGTGAAGGTTGTGTGACAACTTTCACAGATAAAGCTTGGAGGTCACCAAAGGAGCCCTGGTAATAGCAAAAGGCGAAAAGGTTGGTACATTGTATTTATGCAATGGTATTTCTAACTCTGTTAATGCTTTAACTTCCAAAGGAGCAGATGCAGCATTATGGCATCATAGCTTGGACACATGAGTGAAAAAGGGATGAAGATTCTTCACTCAAGGAATTTGTTACTGGGTTTGAAGAATGTTGATTTGGACTTCTGTGAGAATTGCATTTATGGAAAACAGAAGAGAGTCAGATTTCTCAGAGTTGGGAAAGAAAAGATAGAATGAAAATTGGACTTGTGCATATAGATGGTATGGGGACCTGCTCAGGTATCATCTCTCAGTGGCTCTCTTTATTATGTTACTTTTATTGATGATGCAACTAGAAAAACTTGGATTTATTGTATTAAGAATAATCTGATGTATTTGATACTTTCAAGAAATGGAAAGCTTTGGTTGAGATTGAGACAGGAAAGAAATTGAAGTGTCTTAGATCAGACAATGGAGGTAAATATTGCAGCAAAGAATTTGATAAGTACTGTTCAGAGCATGGAATTCGCAGACAGAAAACAGTTCCAAGAAGAACACCACAAGAAAATGGTGTGTCAAAAAGGATGAACAGGGCAATCATGGAGCGTGCAAGGTGCATGAGATTACATGCAGGATTGCCTTTACAGTTTTGGGCAGATGCTGTAGATACTGTTGTTTATCTAATAAACACAGGGCCTTCATGTTCCTTGGATGGTGGTGTTCCAGAGGAAGCATGGACAGGTAAAAAGGTAAACTACTCTATTTTAAAGCCTTTTGGTTGTGAGGCCTTTGTCCATATTGATAAAGAAAATAGAACAAAGCTTGAAGCAAAGTTAAAGAAATGTACCTTTATTGGATATGGTGTTAATGATTTTGGTTATCGCTTATATGATTATGAAAATCACAAAATCATTAGGAGCAGAGATGTAATATTCAATGAAAAGGTCTTGTATAAGAATCAGTTGCAAGAAAAGAAACAAGAAAAAGAAAACAAGGAATACACAGTTCTTGATGAAATCACTGAAAAAGTAAAGGTGCCTGAAAATAATAATAATCAACAAACACAACAACAGCAACCACCACAATAGCAACAGACACCCCAAACACCTGAAAGCAGTGTTAGAAGATCTACCAGGATAAGTAGACCCCCTGAACGATACTCTCCTTCATTATATTATTTATTGTTGACTGATTCCGGTGAACCTGAATGTTATGAAGAAGCAATGTAGGTTGAAAGCAAGAAGAAGTGGGAGGTAGCCATGGAAAAAGAGATGGACTCCTTAATGCATAACCAGACTTGGGACTTAGTCAGGTTGCTTGCAGGAAAAACTACATTGAATAATAAATGGGTTTACAGGCTAAAGGAAGAAGATGGAGGAAAATAGAGGTACAAAGCTAGACTTGTGGTGAAGGGGTTTGCACAGAAGAAAGGTATTGATTTTGATGAAATATTTTCTCCTGTTGTTAAAATGACTTCAATCAGAACTATTTTAAGTCTAGTAGCAGTTTAAGATTTGCATCTTGAGAAGTTAGATGTAAAGATAGCCTTTATCCATGGGGATTTGGAGGAAGAGATATATATGCAGCATCCACAAGGATATGAGGCAAAAGGGAAGGAGAAACTATAGTGTAGGTTGAAGAAGAGCTTGTATGGCTTAAAATAGGCTCCAAGGCAGTGGTATCTAAAATTTGACAAGTTTATGTCTGAACAAGGTTATACTAGATGTCACTCTGATCATTGTGTTTATCTGAAAAAGCAACATGATGGCAGCTATATTTATTGTTATTGTATGTGGATGACATGCTTATTATAGGGTCTAACATGCAGGAAATAAATGTGCTCGAAAGAAAATTTGCAAATTCATTTGCAATGAAGGATTTGGGAGCTGCAAAACAAATCCTTGGTATGAGAATCACTAGAGACAGGAAAAATCGCAAATTAACATTGTCTCAGAATGAGTATGTACAAAAGGTGTTGAAAATATTTAATATGCACAATGCAAAACCAGTTAGTACACCTTTTGCCAGCCATTTCAAACTTAGTAAGGAAATGTGCCCAAAGACCCAAGAAGACATGGATTATATGTCTAAAGTTCCATATGCATAAGCAATTGGAAGCTTAATGTATGCAATGGTCTACCAATTCCCCCCTTAAACTTGACTTGGGGTTCCTTGACTAACTCCAGCCAAACCTAGTAAGTGAGACAATCCTACTCACTCTAGCTCTTACTCCCCTCAGAGGTTTTACCCGGGGTATTGTTAACTTGACATCCCTCCTATCACCTAGGTCTAACCCAGACTTTACCGGTGATCACCGAGGGGTACACATGCCTTACCAGGTCTTATAGTAGCATGCCCATTTACATGCAATAATTTTGACTTCAATAAATTTTATTTTTTATTTTTGTTGTGATTTTGATCCATCCTCTCTCAATTTGATTTGCTCAAAAACTTCTATCAAACCGCTCCAACTACGAGACCGAGAACCTCATAGATTCCAGCACTGGTGGCCTCACGTAGCAGAAAATGAACAATTTTTGAAGCCGCATGAACAATTTCCTTCTGCTGAACTGCATGTAGCCCACACCTAATCCATCTTTCAACACGGCATAGAACACACAAGAAATATCCCTTATCGATTCCCTACGAAAAAAGCTCCAAACAAAATTAGCTGTTACGGTGCTACCTTCTGCACATTCTCCTCGAGGTTCTTCCGTGTATGATTGTTCCACCATTATTTTTAGACCCAGATCTGTAAAAATGCTGCATTGATCTCATCAGGCACTATAAATCCCTAGCATCAAAGAATCCCTTTGAAGCCAATATCTAGCTCTGATACCAGTTGTTAAGAAATTTACTGCATAAAATAAATAATTACTGAGAGGAATAAATATAAAAATAACCAACGACAACCATAAACACATAAACACAAATGTTTATCCAAGAAAACCCCAAATCCAGGGAAAAACCCAACCAAATAAGATCTCATTAGCATTGGCCAAAACCCTGGCCAATCCGACCAAGTGAGCCTTCACCACTCACCTCCACATCTTACGTTACAATGAATTCCTTCCAACCTTTATAAGCTCCATTACATATAATACCACGGGCAGAATACTATGGGTGCACAATATCATGTGCCCCAAAACCATCACTATTTAACTTGGTCAACTTTGACTCTAATCTGAGTCAAGTTTACCTAACAATGAATATTAACCCCAACCTAACTGCTGAGCAAAACCAACTTCTGTTACAGAAATACAAAAAGGGATTTGCATGGGACTATATGGATACGAAAGGGATCCACCCTAACCTATGCACTCAACATATTTATTTGAACGATGGCTGCAAACCAGTCAAAAAACTAGAACGCCGCATGAACCCTGCACTAAAGGAGGTCGTGAAGGAAGAATTACGAAAAATCCTAAGTACTAATTTTATTTATCCAATATTTGATAGTCAATGGGTGTCTCCACTTGTCATTGTTCCTAAGAAGAATGGCAAGTGGAGAGTTTGCGTGGATTACAGAGAACTCAATAAGGCCACTCAAAAGGACCATTTTCCTTTACCATTTATAGGTCCTTGATACCCTTTCCAGAAAGAAATTCTTTTCATTTTTAGATTGGTTTAGTGGCTACAATTAGATACAAATTTCCCTGAAGGATAAAGATAAAACAACATTTACTTGCCCTTGGGGAACTTTCGTATACAAAGTACTCCCTTTTGGACTCTTCAATGTGCCAACAACCTTTCAGAGGGAAATATTGGGAATTTTTTTTGATTTGTTGAATGACTGCCTTGAAATCTTCATGGATGACTTTACACCTTATGGGGATGCTTTTTAAACAACATTAGATAACTGGAAAAAGTACTGGAACATTGTGTACAGACTAATGTTGTTTTGAGCACTGAAAAATTTCACATGATGATGACTAAAGGGATCATGCTAGGAAACTACATTTCTGCTGACGGGATCAAGGTAGACCCTACAAAAATAGAGGTAATTCTAAAACTTTTGACCCCCAAGATGCAAAAAGAGGTATGTAATTTCTTGGGGCATGTAGGGTATTACAAAAGATTTATAGAAAAAATTTCAAAAATTGCATCGCCATTATTTTCTTTGCTCATGAAGGATGTCGACTTTTTGTGGATAGGAAAGTGTGAGTAGGCCTTTTTAAAGCTAAAATGTTGTATATCAACATCTTCGACCTTATAAGGACCTAATTGGGAACTATCGTTTCACATAGCTACAGATGCATCTGATATTTTTGTAGGTGTTGTTTTGGGCCAACTGGAGGATAGGAAACCTTATGCTATTTACTACATAAGCAAAAATCTAACTTCGGCTGAGCTCAACTACATAGTGACCGAGAAGGAGTTCTTAGCAGTCGTGCATGCCATCAATAAATTCTGACATTATATCACTTAGTATCAAGTATTTGTACACATTGACCACTCTGCCATTCGTTTTTTAATGAATAACCTGATTACGAGTGGTAGAATTACATGCTGGTTATTGCTGTTCCAAGAATTTGATATCACAATTGTCGACAAACTTGGAAAAGATAATATAGTAGATGAATTCCTTTCTAGGTTAAATATTGATGACAATTTCATTCCTACTGAGGATTCTTTCTTTGATGAATATCTCTTTTATATTTCTACTTACTCACCTTGGTATGCATATATAGCCAATTATCTTGCTGCAGGGAAGTTTCCACACTATTTTTCCTCCAAGGAGAAAAGAAATATTATATAGAAAAGTGCTACCTATACCTGGATAGATGGGAATATCTATCACACTAGACAAGATTTCCATATTAGACATTGTGTTAGATAAGATGAGATCTTTGACATCCTTAAATCCTGTCATGAGGAACCTTGTGGAGGGCACTTCACAGATAAGCGGACCGAGTACAAAGTCCTTTCGACAAGGTATTATTGGCCAAAAATATTTTAAGATGCCAAGAAGTTTGTGAAAGGATGTGATAGTTGCCAAAGGATGGGCCAACCACTGCAATCAGATGATATTTCGTTACAACCCCAAATCATCTCTGAACCTTTTGAGAAATGGGCCCTAGATTTTGCGGGACCAATTAATCCTTCGTCTAGACATAAATCTTACATCTTGGTCTACAATGACTATGCCACAAAATGGGTTGAGGCAAAGGCACTAACTAGAGCAATGGAGTAGGTTGTTTTAGAGTTTCTATTTGAAGACATCTTTGTCTGATTTGGTATACCCAGGGAGATCGTCACAGATGGAGGGCCCCAGTTTACATCCCATATGATCCAGAAGTTGGTTGAAAAAATATAAAATCCATCATAGAATCACAACACCTTATCATCCACAAGCAAATGGCCAAGTGGAAAGCACTAACAAAGTCATTGAGGGGATCCTTACCAAGACTGTGGCCAGTGACCGAAGGAATTGAGCTGAAAAACTTCCAGAAGTGTTATGGGCATACAGGACTACATGGAGTAATACCATGTGATTCTCACCATATGAACTTGTGTATGAAAAAAATCCCTTATTCCCTATTGAGTTTGAAATCAAGACACTGAGAACATAATTGTAGGTAAATTTGGATCTAGCTACAACACAAAAGCAGATATTAAACCAGCTCAATGAATTGGAGGAGAAATGGTTAGCTGTTATCCAACAAATAAAGATTATCTAGCAACAGAGAGCTAACTTGCATGACAAATTCATCAAGAAGAAGAAGTTTTAGAAAGGAGTTTGGGCTCTGTTATATGACTCAAGATTCAAAGACTTCAAGGGTAAGCTCTGCACGAAATGGCTAGGTCCCTATGAGGTATATGCAATCTTTGACAATGGGACTGTAAATTTGGTGACCATTGATAGTGTGAGGACACCATTACTTGAAAATGGGCACCATCTTTGGTTATATCACAAACCTGCTTCAAGGGATTCATTCATCAACATTGTCACATACTCGAATATTCAGATTACAGGAATAGGGAAAAGCCCCCTGTGCTGCAAAAATTATAATTTTTCCACTAAGTGTAACAAATAAAAATCAACCCTGGTTGGCAGCTGTTACACCTTAAAACTTAAAAAAAAATAAAAATAAATTGAAAACCTTTTCCAGGCGCAGACAAACAATTTCTATAGTAGTTGAAAACCACTTTGTGGCAGTTGTTACACACTCTGTAACAACATTTGTTATTTCAAAGCATACTTTATGATAGTGTTGGTACACAACCTTTTTATTTTCATTTTTTATAAGAAGTAATAATACATAATAATTGTCTTCGTTGTTACACCTGTAATAGCTGATGACTTCTAGAAATAATTCGAATAAGGTATTTATTACAACAGACAGTAGGCATCATCATGGTTCTTGTCATCAAAGTTAAGTTCACGCATCTTGCCACCAATGACTTCTCCCTAGGTCACCGAGGTACGTCATACAAAGGTAATATCATTATCTGCTTTTATTCGGTAATTATGGCAACTTAACATGACATCCCTTTTGACGGCCAAGGCTGGCTGTCACATTTAAGCTAGGGGGGCACGAATCATATTACGACATGACCTTTGCATGACCTGTGATTATTTAAAAAACCCACAATTAAGGCATGGTGATATGGTAATCATTATCACTTAATGCTCGATCATACCAAAAAAGGGAAGTGTACCTTCGATGAGACCTCCCTTAACCTAGCATTAATAAGGCACCATTACTGTTCAGTATGAACCATGATTGCAAAATCTTAATTTGAAATTCTCACCTATGCCACCCTACCATTTACCCCTACTGGAGCATTGCATCCTCATTCAGAGTGCTCAGAGAAGTGGAAAAGAACAGTTGCAGGCTGAAACAGCTAAGTAGTGTGTCAATTGCTCTGGAAGGGAAAAGGAAGGAAAACAACACTAAATTTGTGTAGCAATGGGTGGAGTAGGAATTCGCATGAGCCAGGGTCGACAAAAGCTTTGGAGAATTTCCTTGAATCATGTAATATTTTTAAGGATGCAGGTTGGTTTGAGTTCTTCCAGAGGTTGGAGGGATCAGACGAGGGAGTTGCCATGGAATTTGTGAAGAATTTAGAGAGAAATCAGATGGATGTTAGGGGATTGAAGCTGGAGGTTACCAAAGAAGTGATTTCCTGAGTGACGAGATTATGGAAGGAAAGAGGTGGTTTAAGGTTAATGACCCCTCCTTGAAGGGGGATTTCCTCCAAGAGGAAGAGTCGCTGGTGAAGAAAGGGATGGGGATTGACATGTTTTCACTTCCCCAACCATGGGATGATGTTTTTGTTTACCTCATCAAGTACATAATCTGTGAGGGAAGGGAAAAAATTGTGTTGAATTACCACTTTCCATTGCTAAACCACCTTCGGCATCAATAGATGATAAATATTGCCTAGTTCTTGCTGGGAAACATCAATCTTATGGAAGCAGTTGTGAAAATAGTTGTGCATCCAAAAACATGCATCACCAGCCATGGCCTCATCAAGCTTATTGTGCTAGATGCCCTAAGTTTCCAGGGCAGGAGTTGGGAGGAATTCATGAGGAAGACGGCCAGAACCACCCCCTGGAGACAAACTAGGACGTCTGAGGAAGCCACAGCGACGAAAAGGGAGCAACCCCAACCTTCGAGAGTAAGGGTTGGTAAGAGGCCAGTCGACAAACCAATTGGTGATAGGTGGCCAAAATAGAGAATAAGGGTTAGCAGGCACCCATAGTCCCCATCCATGTCAAAGGAAAACAAAGAGGCAGTAGAGCAGAAGGACGAGAAGCAAGCTCAGCGAGAGGAACCTTCCTCTCCTAGTAAGAGCGAAACTCAATCCTTTCTATTAAAAATTGAAAAATTAGAAAAATAAAATAGATATATAAGGGAAAAAATAGCAAAGGGAAAGGCAGAGGCAAGATCCCCAGGGTTAGACACTTTGGTCGAGGCCATAGACAAGCCCAGGAAGGGAGATATCCCGGGTAATGTGTGCATGGCCTGTGCTGAGAATCTAGTGACATCGAGGTTTAGAGTCTGTGTAGCAGACACCATTTCGAGGGAAACACAAATTGAAACCTGGGAGGTTGACACACAAAAACCCATTGAGGACATTTTTGTTACACAAGAACCAACAACTGAGAAAGTGCAGTCCACAGAAAGTAATGTGGTAATGGATACACAGGAGCCCTTGGTTGACACTACTATTACAGAAGAACCAATAGTAGAGACAGAAGTCAACCAAGGAAAGGGAGAAGAAGCCGATATCCATGAGCCTATGGTCGACACTATTGTTACACAAGAACTAGTAGTGGAGACAAAAGCCTACCTAGGGAAAAATGATATACAAAAACCTATCGATGACACTGCTATTACACAAGCACCAGCAATGGGAATGGAAGCTGATCAGGGAGAGAAGGAAAATGTAACAAAAAAATCCATTGATGACACTGCTATTGCATAAGAACCAACAGCCGAAGTGGAGCAATTTCAACCTCGGGAGACTTTTACACCCTCAATTGATAGTGCATGTGGGAGAACACCGGGTCCTAGTGAAGGATGGTGTTCTGAAAAGATGTTGTTGTTACCAGCGCTAAAAAAATGGAAGCAGCATGCACTCTCTCTATAAGAGGGGGTGATCTCACTCAAGGCACACAAAAGGATGATGGATTCCCTTAGGGAAAAGTGGTTAAAGGAAGAATGGGAGAGAGAATGGGAAGCATGGAGGCACAAGGAAGCCATGAAGAAAAAGGATGAACAGTTGTATCAATTACAAGGGCAAGTCTTGGACCTGACAAATGACAAGACAAAGCTTCGTGATCTTGCCCTAAACCTGCTAGCATGTAGGTGGTCATCCCCATTATATCCAGTGTTCCTTTGGAAATGATATTATTTATTTCAATTGAAAGCAATTTTTGAGAATAGGTCTTATTTGGGTTCTTCTACTCGAAATTTTCTTGAGATTTTTCGCTCCTGTGATTTTGATGAACAGAGCTTGCTTTGTGAGCTATTTTTGCATAATATCATGTGTGAGTATGTCAGCACAAAAATGGTAGCAAGTTTCCTCTCCTATATGGGATATTTTCAGTTGCCGACCTTTCTTTCGTTTATGAGGAACCAGATTGAGTGGAATTTGGCCATGCAATCAGTATAAATTAATGAAGAAAGGATGACATTATGGGTCAGAGTAGAACTAGGGATGGTTTATGAACTCAGGCGTGAGTTTAAGTTGTTCCTGAGCACTCTAGAAATCAGGGAATATTCAATCATCTATAGGAAAAGGATTGTGAGGATTTTTCTCAATTCGCATGCACATATGAAAAGTCGAGCACTAGCAGGGTGTCCTAAACGCACAAAATCCTGTAGTGCTGAGTTGCAAGAAGGGGATTCTTTTGAATATAGAAATTTCGTGGTTGTTGTTACACAGTTGCCTAAGTATGCTCGGATCGTGCAAACATTGGGGGCGTTTTGGATTGGGCTCAGATTTAAATTTCCTTTGATTTGGTTACTAGTAGAAGAGTATCAGCTGGACTACCACCTATGTGATTATGAAGAAGAATCCTGGCCATGTCAACTGATGGCCATTCAAGGGTACAGAGCTCTGAGTGAAAACATTGTTGGTGCTTACAATTTTACAGACATGCATGGGGGGTATAGGAGGAGAAGCTGAGACTCTGCATGGGGACATGCAGTTGCTTCAGTTGGGGGGAGATGTTGGGTGTGACTTTTTACCTATTTTTTGCACCTTATTTCCCCAGTTTTGATCCTCTTATCATCTAGGCCTATGAACTTTATATGATTGATCACCCTTTTTCTCACTTTTACAACCTATTCCACTGCCATGTTAATTTTCCATATTTTGCTCAATAATATGATACTTTATTCCTTTTTGTGGCTAACTGAGCTAAGCATTGGATGAGTATTTTGGAAGCTCTTCTCATTTTCAAGTGTTTCTTGCAGAAACAAGGCTATGGATTAAACATGCAGCGCTAATCAATTATAGAGCAGGGTATAGCAGTTCGTTATTACACCCTATATGTCATTATATGTTTTTGTTACACATTGAATGTTGTTACAGGATGCTATTACACTATGTGATGATACAAAGGACCGATGTTACACCAAGGGTGCTATCACTAGTGATTGTCATTACATCCTGAACCACTATTCACTCGTAGGATGTTGTTGCATCAGAGCTGGTAAGTGTGGGTACTATTCCACATAACAGCTGTCAGCATTAGGAATTGTTTATTTTGGAAGAAACAAATCCAAGTGGTTGCAATCCTAACCAATGTATATTTGTATTTATAAATAGGTTGTAACTACTTTTATTTTTTATCATCATGAGAATTGTAAGATTCTCATGACTGATCTATTCCTAATTTTGGGCATGTAATAATTATAAAAGAAACTCGATTTCCTATGTACAAGGACAACATATAGAAAATCACTGTTACTCTACTTATGTAACTCTGAAGTATTTTTAATATTAAATCACTACGGTGATGCTGTTACTGCTCTTCATCTGTTTCGTTAATTCATCTCGTGTTATTCCTATGCCCCTGCTAGGGACGAAGGGCCCTCCTCTTTAGCATGGACTGCAGTGGTAGAGGTAGTGTACATTCTTATTTCGTTTATTTATCATATGGTTTCATGTTGTTGCTGTACAAATTGTGAAGTGCATTTGTTTTTGTTCCAATTTACATTATGTTGTCACAGTGAGTTAATCAAATAGAGTGGTAGTAACTAGCTGGTGTAGTTATTAGTTACTGTGTGGTGAACCTTTACTTTGGTAGTTGCAAAGTGTGATTTCAATTCTATGGAGTGTTTTTATTTCTACATGAATGATTTGATTTCTGCAATTGGATTCAGCGACATATTTTACTGTTATTTCTATTTTTTCATTCTTGGTTGTATTGTATCGGCACAAATAGTGCAAACTCCATTGAAACAGCAAGATCTACCTTGGGTTGACAATTAAATGTAGCAGTCTCAGTCAATTAGGATTGATTAAAACAACACTATAGAGTACAGGCCAGTAAATATAACCTTGATAGGAAGGGAACCAACAGAAGGGACCACAACTTGGCTTGGTATAGGTAAGCTGAATAGGTAGGATCCACAACAATTTCCCAAGAAGCAAGGAATGGTAGAAGCTTGAAAGGAAAATTTTGGTATGAAATCGCCCGATAGTCTGGGGACTAGTGGAAGGGCTTATAGCCCGAACCAATATAGATAAGCTCGATAGGCCAAATACTAGTATGAAAATTGAATAAAGCCAAAGAATTTTATAACGTGAAAATTAGGTCTTAGCATGACCCTGGTTTTCCTTAATCACAACCATTAATCTATCATTAATGCTTAAACTAATCAAGTTTAGTGCATACTAGGATGAGATTAATGTAAATATTCTGAGGTACTGGAACATCGCGATGGTATGATGTGGAACCAATACAATGTGGCAAGTTCACATGGAGTGATTAGATATTGATCAAGGACCTTAAACTGTAGTTAAGAATAAGGTTGCAAACAAGGTAGACAATTGTAGTTCACATGAACACCAGTTAAAAGGTTAATATTTGCTTTGAGTGCTAAAACCTTTATAAGCAGACAAGCGGTAAATAGTTTATCGTGCAGGCGAAAGGCTGGAAGTGGTAATCTACCAAAAGCACACAATTCCACTCAGCAGGTGACACGTAGCAGGGAAAAACTTCTTTTCTTGCACGCCCTCAGTTAGATATCGTTCGTGCATGAAATCTGCGAGAGATTACACAATGTTCGTTGGATTGAGCGAGGTCACATCAATGACGGAGATCATCCAGGCAAGTTGGCCAGTGGATGACAGGACAACCGTTGGATGGACGTGATAGATCGATGGTTCATAATTAACCATATCACAAGCTCTATGGAGGATTATCCCTAACTGCCAGATATATGTGCGATAAGGACTTATCCTTCATGAATGCACCCAATAGTTACGACAATGGTTACCTCTGACGGTCAACCTGGTGGAGCGGCTAAAGTTTACTGGATATGCTAAGTTTAGTTGGATTCAGGTGCAGTTGCCAATATTGGTGGAGATATAGCATTAAAACACTGAAAGAGTGGTTTTACAGAGGAGTCTAGAGGGAGAGTCCAAAGGAAACAGAGGAGAGCTCGAGAGACAGAGGCAAAGCCTGAGAGTTAGAGAAACTCAGAGAGAGTGAAACAAGAGGATCACTAGACTAATTAGAGCCTTCTGAAGCCGATGGAATAATATAGAGAAGCTTAAGAAGTCATCTTCATGGAGAATTCCATCCAAGAAGGTTGATTTTGGAGTTCAGGGCCACCAGGGGTTTGATGTAGTGAAAGAAATGTATGAGGATGAAAGGAAGAGCACCAAACTTTGAGAGAAATTGAATTCCATGAAGGAAGAGGATTAGTTTCTTTATGACAAATTGAAAGAAGTGGAAAGCCAAATTCATATTGCAAATATGAACCCGGAAAGGATGCATGAGATGGAAACACAACTCCTTGTTGCCAAAGAAGCCTTAGTCAAGTATCAGCTTGAAGAAGAGGTAAACAATTCAAGATTTTCTTTAATTTCCTCTAAGAATGTTTATGTTGGTTCTTTTGAAAAACATACAAGAGGCATAGGGTCCAAGTTGATGTCACAAATGGGCTATGAAGGAAAAGGATTGGGAAAACATGCATAGGGCATTGTTGAGCCAATAATGGTTGAGGAAAGTCCTAAGTATTTGGGTCTTGGCTATGGACAAGCTTATGAAGAAAGTAATAAAGCAGTCATGAAGGCAATTGAAACAGTTTCTAGAAGGATTTTCATGTCAAGTTCTCTACCTCAAGTTTGTAAAGATTGTATTCATGGGGAATGCAATAGTTTGAAACCTACTTTGCAAGAAGGTGTTCATAAGCATGCACTTGAACCAAAGAGTTGTGAAAGCTTTGAAAGCATTGAAGAGATTGATGGTGTTCCAAAGGGAGCCACTTCTTCATTTGATTCACCTCCTCATGAAGGTAATAAAGATGAAAGAGAAAGGTATAAATCTGATTTCAATCATATTTATTTTGATCATGTAAAGCATGGTAAATTTCCACATAAGCATTGGAAAAGAATTGCATGTTCCTTTTGTGGTTTGGATAACCATAGTGTTTCTAGATGTTGGAAGAGAATGGCCACATATAGGAAACTTTTGAAGGAAAGGAGGAAAGAAGCCAAAGGTCCATTGGACAAGACAAATCATGATGTCAAGAAGATGCACATGCGTTGCACTTATTTCCATAAGCAAGGACATATTGCTGAAAAGTGATGGACTCTGAATCCAACAATGCTTCCATGAAATTTGAAGAAGGTGGAAAGAGAGAATGACAAGAATGGAAAGGAATTTTCCCATAATTGATGAGTTGTAGGATGATTCACATGTTTATGTCAATGTGTAGCCAAAGGAAGCCCCTTTGATATGGGTTGGTAGGAAATGGTTAGAGTTCTTATCCAATTAAGGTTGCATGTATTTTGATTTGATGCATTTCTTTGCTAATGGAATGGAAGTTGCAGGGTTTTACCAATAAGGTGAATGGAAAAGTTGAGTACATAGACTCACTTTATTGCAGAAAAATTATATCCATTTCAGCTTTGTAAGTACAATGTGCTTAAGAGAAAGTTGAAGAATGGAATACATGCATGAGAATGGTATGTATGAACACAGGGATGTTGATGATTTCCTTATATTTAAACATGTATGTGTAATTGACTTGATGGTTGATTGCTTTGTTTAAAACATGCATGTAATGCCATGTTGAATTGGAAAAGTTGTTTTTTGTCTCCAAGATTTTAAAAGGGAAATAATGATGAAGTGTTTCATCTTTGAAAAAGAATCCTTAATTTATTTTTGTACATGCTTGACTTGAAGGGTCAATTGTTTGAAAAGGCATTTTTCCATTGGCTTGTTATCTAGTTGATCATTTGTATACAAGATGTAAAGACATGATGATGATGATTCACATGATATGAAATTTGTTTCTTTTGATGAAGCAAGATTTTATGCCATCCAGTTGTTTTCTTGTATTATGTTGTTTTTGACAAGATGTCAGAAGAACATTTGTTTGAGCCACCTTGGATCAATGATCAAGGAAGAGATGTTTAACTACCTTCTGTAACCTTCTCAACAGAAGTTCTGAATGAGATAAAGGAAGACAATTCTTAACAGGAGGACAAGCGCATCTAGGAAGGGAAGTGTTGACTACCTTCAAGTTTTGGTTCAAAGGCACTAATCATGCAGGCAAGTGTATGGAGGTTGAAAGAAGAGGGTGTTGTTACTCTCATCTACTATACAGATCAATATATCAGTCTTTTGGGGTCCAAAAGATTCTCAATGGGGAGGAGTGATCAGATATTGAACAAGGACCTTAAAACACAGTTAAGAATAGGGTTGCAAACAAGGTAAACGAGTGTAGTTCACATGACTGCCAGTTAAAATGTTAAAAGGTTAATATCCGATTTAATCGCTAAAACCTTTATAAAGCACCTTTTCTTTAAATTCTTAATTTAGCACGTGGGCAATATTTGGACAAGCAGTGAACCGTTTGTCGCGCGGGCGAAAGGCTGGAAGTGGTAATCTACCAAAAGAAAGTGATTCCACTCAGTAGGCGACATGTAGCAGGGGAAACTTCTTTTCTCACATGCCCTCAGTTAGATATTGTTCGTGCATGAAATCTGTGTGAGATTGTGCAATGTTCGTTGGATTGAGCGGGGTCACATCAATGACAGAGATCGTTCGGGCAAGTTGGCCAGTAGACAACATGATAGCCATTGGATGGATGGGATAGATTGATGGTTTAGAATTAACTCAATTTCAAGATCTATGGAGGATTATCCCTAACCACTAGATATACGCACGATAAGGACTTATCCTTCATGAACATGCCCAACGGTTATGACAACAACTACCTCTGACGATCAGCCTGGCGGAGTGGCTAAAGTTTAGCAAATATGCTAAGTTTAGTTGGAGTCAGGTGCAGTCACCAGAATTGGTGGAGATATAGCATAAAAGCATTGAAAGAGTAGTTTTACAGGGGAATCTAGAGGAAACAGAGGAGAGCCCAAGGGACAGAGGCAGAGCCCGAGAGTTAGAGAAACTCAGAGAGAGTGAAACAACAGGCTCGCTAGACTAATTAGAGCCTTCTGAAGCTGATGGAATAATCCAAAGAAGTTGAAGAAGTCATATTCATGGAGAATTCCATCCAATAAGGTTGATTATGGAGTTCAGAACCACCAAGGGTTGGAGGCAATTGCAGGAGCTACTAGTACTCATTCTCAGTGATCCAACATTCAATTCTGACTGTAATGAGCCTTCTGAATCCATTGCATGGATTTACAGAAGCATCTGAAGACTTCTAAGGGCCAAGAAGCTACAGGGAAGTTTCAAGCAACAAATGATCAAATGATGAGTCTGTTGTAGGTGTCTGATATGTTTTGAAGACAGAAGAATAAGTTTCAGAGACAGTTGAAGTAGTTTGAGAGAGTTAGTGTCATCAAGAAGTTCAAGTCAGCTCAGAGCACCGATTGAAGGAATCAAGTCCAAGGAAGCTTAGATCTGTTTGCAAAGTGAGGACATCCAGGGATATAGATGGTATTCTAAGCCCATTAGTTCAATTCAGTAACCTTTGGAGTTAAGTATGGAACTTGTAAAAGAAGCTTTACCATAATCCCAAAGAGTCAAGTCAACTTGACAAGTGCTCAAGGAGATGTAGCCCATGATATTAGGGTGAACTCCTAGATTAAATTTGATGTTATATGTGTTTGTCTATTTGCTACATTTACTATTATATGTGTTTAATATCAAAATGAACAAATAAGCACTTAAGAAGTATAAAAAAATACATACACCTATTTCAAGTACTTAATTCCGCAATTGTCAACATAAGCTAGATCATATATTTGTTAAGCTTTGGAGTGGGAGGTTCTTGTAAGTATAATAAGATGTTAAACCCTCATTTCAGATCAGATAACAAGGTGGAAATCTTGATGACATGGGAACTACATCATGTGAAATGTGGCATGAAAATTTGGCATTTTTGGCTAACCAAATGGATATTTGGCAAGTACACATCAATGTCTAAACACATGGAAAGCTTTGATTAGTTGCAACAGATGATATGGAGTGTGACTTGGAAAGTGACGTGGCAATGGTGGGTCCCTCCCTACGATATTGGGGCACTGGGGCACCAAAATGCAATTTTGGTTATGAAAGACAAGGTTGATCCAATATGAATTGGTGTTGTACATGTGATAGTGATGAGGTGGCAGAAGGAACACATGGTGGCTCATGGTTGGTCCACCATGGATTGAAATGCTAGACTTAGAGGTCTCAAGATCTATGTTAGGGCTTTGTTTATCGAGTTTTTTGTGTGTATTTCATTTTGGCCTAAATGGACAAAAACTAAGATTTAGATCCAAAGATAGCACATACAAAGGATGGACTGCCTGGGGTCTTATACTGAGCTATCAGAGTGTTGTAATGGGCCAATGAGGGAGCAATATGATATGTGCTTTACTCAGGTAATAAAAAAATGATTATCAAGCTACAAAACTTACAACATGGTGTGAAAATCCCATCAAGTGACAAGTACATGGGTACTAGAGTACTTGGGTACTCGAAGGTGTAATTGTTGAACAAGCTAGAATGTGGAGTTTGTAAAACAAAGAAATTCCCCTTCAACAATAGATCTAGAAATCAATAAATCTCAGGGTACTAGGGCACCAGGCATCCAATCACTTATACCTCAAACATGTTAGAAAAATATTTTAAGCCTAAGGTTCCAACCAATATCTCGAGGAATGAGATGTTAAGATCTTGGCATTAAAAGTTAAGGTGAAAATAAATCTAAACATCTTACGTTCACTTTTGTTTGAGTGTTCAATGCATGTATATTAAAAAAAGGCCCATATTCAACAACAATAACATGTTAAGCACCTAGCTACATCATAAGGTCATATGGAAGGTTGAGAAAGGGTAACGGTGCCTAAGCACTCTCATGCCAATTTTAAATATAAATGAGTTGGAAAGGGATAAGATATGGTTTTTTAATGAATAGACTAATTAGATCACATAAGTAAAGGAGATGAGCTATGGAGAGAGTGGAAATCAAAGTTGTTAGAAAGTTTTCAAGGCTATTAGATAAATGTCAGAGAGCATAAGGGAGAACAACATGTAAACAATGAGTAGAGAATTGTGTGGAGAGTAAAGGTTGATATCATGCATGAATCTGGCAGAGAAGAGGAGCAACATGAATGAGATAGAGTTGGTTGACACAGAGAGCACAATGTGAGAGAGAGAGAGAGAGAGATCCGGATTTAAACAGGAACACAACAAATTATAGAGATAACCATAAATATAGATATGCAGTGGAAATAATACTTCATTTCATTAATGTAAAATACTCAAATATGCTTACAAACAGAAATGGAAATAAACCAGCTAGGGCGATGGTAGCTTATCTTTGAGAAGATATGTGGCAGCTACATGCCTCTAAACTGTGTTACAATGAGGATCAAAGGCCTATTTATTGTTGAAAAACAATGGAAAACCCTTCACATCCAAAAACCTAACCCTAGAAGATGAAACGCCAAATTGTGGGTCCCGTTTTGGGTAAGTTGGTACATCAACTTCCCAGAGTCGTAACTTTGGCACCTGATCTTTGTTTGACGCATACAATAGCTCGTTAGAAATATCTATCCAAGCACTACAACTTTGGAAAGAGTAACATCAATTTGTGGAGCCATGTTGCTCTCAGATTTCCCAAAAAACGTCGTTTAGGGCCTCAAAATGACTCCGGAAGTTCAAGACCCGAAAAACTGCTAAAAATAGTAAATTGTGCTACAATTATAGAAACTGAAAAATTGAAAGAGACAGTTGTGGGGGTCCAAATGGGATAGGTAGGTGGCCACAAACATCCACCTGGATCATTCCTCCCCCCTTAGGAAGCAATGGTCCCCATTGCGTTGAGTTCCTCCATCTGCTGAACTTGGTCCCTGCGTTGTTCCGAACTCTCAGATGTGTTCAATAATGGTGGGAAGCATGGTCGAGGGCGGTACACATTGAACATTTGGTCCAGGTGAAGGAATGGAGGAATGCTATGCTCCAAAGAATTATGTCCCACATCCTTGGTAATGGTGTAAGGACCATGTTGGTGTGGTCGGAGCTTCTGATGGGCTCTTGTAAGGCATTCTTTCTACAGATGCAACTAGACATTGTTGCCTACCTAAAGCTTGTGTGGTACCCCTGTGGGTGAGGAGAAGTCGTTCCTATGTTCTTTCATGACCGTATCCCTCTGCTGCTACTGCTGTGTGGAGGAATCCTTCGCGGGGGTCATGGATGTGGTGACAATCTTCCCCTTACTTTAGGAGCGAACCAGACAGAAAATAAATTTCCTAGTCTAGGAGACGATCTTGTTGCATTTCTTAGCAGAGATCAAAGAGGTGGTGGTGTTGAAAATTGGCAACAAGAAATTGCTAAAAATAGAAGTTCTAAAAATAGCAGTTTGGGCATCAGTGCTGGATTGGGCAACAGGTAATGAAAAATGGAAGTGCTAAAAATAGAAGTTCTGTTTTTAGCAGTGCAATGTGGATTCCTATTTTTAGACAGTCCCTGGTCTAAAATAGGAAGTAAAATTTTAATTTGGTCTTACCAGCAGTTTGAATATTAATTAATTAATTCTCCATGAGTTAATTAGTTAAGGAAAATCAAACTTGAAGTCTTTGTGAGAACATGCAATAATTTCTCCATTGATTGGGGAAT
>APFE031420175.1:4626-28510 GCA_000404065.3 Pinus taeda
GAGGGGATAAAAAGATCCCCTCAGATTATAAGAGGATTATGATTCTTTTAACTAAATATATGAAATTATTCGTGAAAAAAGAAAATTAACATATAGTTAGAAAGTCATGGAGAAAGAGTTAAAGGCCAAGTCAATTTTGAAAAATAGCATTTAGTGATGAACCACATAATTATGCTAAGGATCATTGAAAAGGAAAGCCCTCGTGATAAAATTGATGTCTTATATTGTGTCATTGGCCTTAGGAAAGCTTTTGACATGGTGTCTCAGAATAACTTCTAAAATAAATTAGAAATGTGAAAGATTCATTTTGAGTTGAGATTTGTTTTAATAAGGCTATACAAGAATGTTCTACCATAGCCTATCTATTAAGCATTTTGGAGTTTTTCATATCATATTTTTGGCTCAAATTTTCTCAAAATTTGGGATGGATTTGTTGGAATAACACGTTTGAGTTGTGAACTCTCCACAATTTGAGTTCCCCATGGGATTTTCAAAGTGATCAATCCATAAGTGCAGACAAAAATTCATTTTAAATAACAACAAAATCAAAATTTATCAAAATTTGTTTCATTGAATTTATGCCAAAAAATCAAAGCCATATAATAGTTATACAATACCTAAATTAGTAATGGGTCAGTTTGAGCTAATGCTTCTTCTAATGCTTATTTCTCTTAACATCTTAATTGCAATGAAAATTTAAAAGAATAAAAATATTTTGACAAGAAAGAATTATTAGAAGTTTGTGTACAACTTATTTTGTGTAACTAGATGAAATGTAAAAAATTGAATAATTTTTAGAATATATAACTTTTGTTTATGGATAATTGGCATAAATTAAACCAATTCACTTTTTGATAATATTGGTCGGTTAGTTTTACTCTGAATATAAATCATATGATTGTATTAATACATTGATTTAGTATCAAAGTTATGAAATTTCGTGAAACAAATTTGTGCACTTGTAGATAACAAGCCATCTACGGTGTGTTTCAACTTTTTTCCATATTTTTAATGTTAATTTTGATATTTAAAACAAAAAAAGTGTAAGTCAAGCTCTTAACTAATAAGGTTTAGTGTTGAGACCATGAATGAAAGTCTTAATTTACACCATTATTTTTTTCTCTTTATGTCTATAGTTATATGTTAACAGTTACTCGTAATGCAATTTGTATTTTACATATGGTAAGAAATAAAATTTATGATAGAAATCAAAATATTAGATATTCTAGAATTATGATTTACGTATAAATAAAATTTAATAAAAAATATATATCTATATATGTGTATCTCAAAGAATGATTTATCATGTGGTCTTGTTGATGCAGGGTAGACCTGCAATACCCAGGATCTTCACACAATCACCATGCTTCCACCAGCTAATTCAGTCATAACCTTTCAAAGCAGTGTTCACAACAGTTTCATAAATGTTAACCTTTCAAAGCAGTGTTCACAACAATTTCATAAATGTTATTATATCAAAATCTTCAATGCGCTCCAGACATAATCGATCTTTAACTTCTATTTTTCACCTTCAATGATGCTCCATGATCTCTAGAAACCTTCAATGATGCTCCATGCCACTATGATAGAATGTGGTCGATGACGCTGTGATTTTAAAAGCCTCTCAATGCTTACAGGCCCACGAGCATGTATCCGTATTATTCCAACCTCAACCATTACCCAATAATTGTGGGTGCGCATTTCTTGGAGGAAAACTCCAAAACTCAAACCCATTTAACTCATCTTTCAGGCGAACAATTTCGCTGGACCAATATATTCATGGATAATTTCCAATACAACAACGCCTATACTGATACACCTTGGAAATCCACCTGTTAAACTCAGATTAAACATCTGAACTTCCACAGTTTTTTGTTACTAAATCCAAAGCCCCCTCACGATAACATAGATACAATTAACAAGATACCTGTGTTAAAGCGGATTGATGCAGTTTTCTTTTGCGGTTGGAATTATTACACAGAACATCAATTTCCTCTATCCTTCGCACATCCACATGCTTCACGGAAGGTTCATTAAACACCTGATTAAAGTGAAAATATGCTTATCACTATTCTCCAACTGATATGAAGGTTTATTAGTTATAATTATCATATACTGTTTTGCGGATGGAAACCCCAGCGCTCCAATTCCTTGACTGTAGTTCGAACAACGCATATAAAGTAATCACTATGTCATTGTCGCCTTTATACACACAGTTAAAAAAACATTAATTGAACCCACGCGCTCTTGCAAACATTCCACGCACACATAAAAGACAATGCATACAACTCTGCCCATAACTAAACACAGTCTTATATATGTACATGCGGAAACCATTCAACGATTAATACACAGTTCGAATAAACTGTTTAATCCACACATCTCATTTAACAAGGAATCAATGATCCATGAGGACGCTGAGAATATAATCCTAATACTTTTGCATGCTCTCTCCCTCTCCTGAGAGCTTAGCTTGCCTTTTTATTTATAATCAAAGGATAGGCCTTCTCGGTCCTTATCCGATACAAAAGCAGGCTTTTTCTCTTTACATAAAGATTTAAAGCTTGAAGCTTTTTCCCACTCTTATCCTGAAAAAACATAGAAGTTCTATCCCAATTCCTTTTCCTAAACTATATCCTTTTATTTAGAAAGAATATTTACATAAACTTCACTTCCTATTTTATTAAAAATAGCAAAATTATCACACCCCCTTTTTATTCCATATTTACAAATGAAGAGGGTCTTGATGCTCCTGCATCATACACCCAACCTTAAAATTAATCATGATCCCCTGATCATGTGTTCGGATCTGTGTATGCCTGGATCCCACACCTTGTGCTACAAGTTTCCATTTGCCGTTGCTTTTGTCTGTTGTTCTTATCCAGGTCTCCACACCTTATGCTGCTTTGCTCCACTAGCTGCACTCTTGCAATCTTCTGCTGTCTTCCTCTTGTTGCCTCTACTTTGTTTCACAGCTGATGATCTCTTCTGGGATTCCTTCATCATCATCTGTCTCATCAGTTAATTTCTTCGTCTCACAGATTTTCTCCAGCATCTCCAGTAAGACCTATACTCACAAACCAATTGTTAGAATAAAAAACATAAGGCATGAGTGCTCCCATAGATTTTTCTGCTGCTAGTGTTGTCTCAGCTGCCACCATAAATGTCGCCCCACATGTTGTTCTAGCTGTCACTATGGATGTTGCTACCTCCCAATCTTCCTATCCCTCTGCAACATGCTTTGGCTCATCATCTGCAATTTCATCTGCAACTTTTCCCTCTCGTTCACTGCAATGGACTCTTTCTTTTGCAATCTCCCTGTCATACTCTGGATTCTCCAACCAGTATTCCAACAATGTAATTTCTCTGTAACATCGCTGAAGCATATCATCATCACCTACATTCATACATAAACCAACTGTTACTTCCCTTATCTGTGCTTCAGACTGATCTACTTCATCTGCATCCATAAGAAATTCCTCTTGTGCTGTAACAGTTTCACAAGATTGCACATCCTTTTCAACACCTGTAATCACATCATAATTGTCAGCTATACTAACACAAGAGTTCACATTATCCAGCTGATCTGGATCTACCCAATAACTCAAGAAATCATCAATACTCTCCTCCTCTGCACCTGCAAACATACACAACTCATCAGTTTTAAAACTGCAAGACTTTTTAGTCTTGACTGCTTTCTTCAACACTTCCCCTTGGTCAGATCTGCATGCGGCATCTTCAAATTCCATCCCTGGCTCAAGAACTCTAAGTCCCTTTTTCAACAAGGCAAAAAATTTGCCTCAACCTCTTCTGCAATTGTCGCCAAATCACTCTCTTTCCCTTCGGTGGAAAGAGCCATTTTCCTTTCTGCTTTTCCTGCTCTTGCAACCATTCTTCCAGTACCTGCAACTGTGCCTTTATTTCTGCAATCTTTCTTTCTCGAACTCCTGCAGTCATCTCATCTCTGTGGCATTTCTCAGAACCTCTTCCTCCTCTATAAAAACTCCCTCTGCCTCTGGCAGACTGATTCCTCATGAATTTCGCACTCACCATGAGTTGTACTAGCCTCTGCAACAGCAATCTCTCTTGCTGCAACTTACCTCACCAATCCTTCCCTCCGGATCTGGTCTTTTGGTACGTACTTGGTTCACTGCCTCTGGAACCTCTTGAGCACTCCTCTGCTCCCTCTAGGCTATCTCATCAACCCACCTTCTTCTTCAGGACACTGCACTTGTCCTCCTTATCCAGCCTTTAGCTGAATTCCAGGTTCACTGCCACCTTCTCTGCAACCATAAACTTCATTTACAAATTTCAAATCAGAAAAGTAATCTCACCTCTTAAGATATTGCCTGATCTTGTCTTCTTTCCACTGCTGCAATCCTGTTCACTTGTGTAGTTTGCATATCAGATCTGATCTTCCTTTCAATCAAAAATACACTTCAGTTCTTCAACAAAACTTTCTGGCATTAAAAAAAAACAAAACAAACATTCTTCAATGAAAACAGAGCCAGCCTCTGATACCACTTGATGCAGGGTAGACCTGCAATACCCAGGATCTTCACACAATCACCATGCTTCTGCTAGCTAATTCATCCATAACCTTTCAAAGCAGTGTTCACAACAGTTTCATAAATGTTAACCTTTCAAAGTAGTGTTCACAACAGTTTCATAAATGTTATTATATCAAAATCTTCAATGCGCTCCAGACATAATCGATCTTTAACTTCTATTTTTCACCTTCAATGATGCTCCATGATCTCTAGAAACCTTCAATGATGCTCCATGCCACTATGATAGAATGTGGTCGATGGCACTGTGATTTTAAAAGCCTCTCAATGTTTACCGGCCCACGAGCATGTATCTGTATTATTCCAACCTCAACCATTACCCAATAATTCTGGGTGCGCGTTTCTTGGAGGAAAACTCCAAAACTCAAACCCATTTAACTCATCTTTCAGGCGAACAATTTCGCTGGACCAATATATTCATGGATAATTTCCAATACAACAACACCTGTATTGATACACCTTGGAAATCCACCTGTTAAACTCAGATTAAACATCTGAACTTCCACGGTTTTTTGTTACTAAATCCAAAGTTCCCTCACGATAACATAGATATAATTAACAAGATACCTGCGTTAAAGCGGATTGATGCAGTTTTCTTTTGCGGTTGGAATTGTTACGTAGAACATCAATTTCCTCTATCCTTCGTACATCCACATGCTTCGCGGAAGGTTCATTAAACACCTGATTAAAGTGCAAATATGCTTATCACTATTCTCCAACTGATATGAAAGTTTATTAGTTATAATTATCATATACTGTTCTGCGGATTGAAACCCCAACGCTCCAATTCCTTAATTGTAGTTCGAACAACGCATATACAGTAATCACTATGCCATTGTCGCCTTTATACACACAGTTAAGAAAACATTAATTGAACCCACGCGCTCCTGCAAACATTCCACGCACACATAAAAGACAACGCATACAACTCTGCCCATAATTAAACACAGTCTTATATATGTACATGCGGAAACCATTCAACGATTATTACATAGTTCGAATAAACTGTTTAATCCACACATCTCATTTAACAAGGAATCAATGATCCATGAGGACGCGGAGAATATAATCCTAATACTTTCGGCACGCTCTCTCCCTCTCCTGAGAGCTTAGCTTGCCTTTTTATTTATAATCAAAGAATAGGCCTTCTCGGTCCTTATCCAATACAAAAGCAGGTTTTTTCTCTTTACATAAAGATTTAAATCTTGAAGCTTTTTCCCACTCTTATCCTGAAAACACATAGAATTTCTATCCCAATTCCTTTTCCTAAACTATATCCTTTTATTTAGAAATAATATTTACATAAACTTCACTTCCTATTTTATTAAAAATAGCAAAATTATCACACCCCCTTTTTATTCCATATTTACAAATGAAGAGGGTCTTGATGCTCCTGCATCATATGTGATAGAATTTCATTTATGGAAATTGTTGTGGATTAGTTATGGGACACATATCTTTAGAGTAGGTTATAGATACTATACATGGTTCTAGTGTGGTCATTAGAGAAGGTGATCTACACCATAGTCATAGAAGCTTTATGGTTAGTGGGTGTTGTTCATAGTAATTAATTCTAACAAGTGTGATTTATGGCACAAAGTCCATTTTATTATTTTTTGACATTAGACAGACCTTCAAACACATTCTCGGTGCACAACTAACTTAGTGATAGCACCCATAGAACAATTGGAAGCAATTGTTAAAAATGAGAGGTAAAATTTGGGGGTTCAAAGATTTTTACATGAAAATTGTTTCTAAGATTAAGGGTTTGAGGCTAAAGGATCTTGTTTCCCGACCATGACTATGGTTATAGACCTAACACCCATCTATGATTCCTAAGACCTATTAATGATGACCATAGTCAACTCTAATGCTAGGTTTTCCCAGAGAGATATCCTTCCATGATTTCAAGGTATTGTTAACTACACTTGAGCTAAGGAAGGTTGAATAGATATTGAGGCCATTACGTCCCATGATCTTGTTTATAAATTGACACTTTTTGAGTACTTATTTAGGGATATTAATCTTTAGAAGCTTCAATAATATTATGATACATGAGTTTCTAGCCTTTGATGATGGTAAATCCCCTGCAAAAAATCTATGCTTCCACATTGTGGTTTGCGAACATGTACATTGTGCTTGAGATAGAGAAGTTATGTTAGGGCCTCATGATGTTGTTTCTCTCCTAGAAACAACCACAAGTTACTTAAGTGTTATTTTTCTACAACGATTATGTTAATATCCTCAAAATTCATCCATTATGAGTGGAACATATTTATGGCACATGTATTCAACTGATAGGGAAAACACTCCATGATGAGGGATCTTGTTATTGGATTTATGGTTTATGTATGGAAATTATCTTAAGAAGGGTCATTTAGGGATTAAGGAACTTATTTATTACATTAAGCATGCAGCATGGTCTAGACCCATTTTTAGTGCATTAAAGTTACCCATTGGCATCTATATACCACTTGAATATTTGTAAATAACCTCTAGAAAGGACTCATTTTCTAGCGCAATGAATTATTCAAGGCTCTTGAACCCAAATTGATTCAATAATATTCCAAAGCACATTTTCACTGCATTGACCATGTTCAAGGCCCCATGGCCCATCCTCATTGTGAAAAATCTCTTAATGGCATTGAAATCTGACCTTGGCATGAGATACCCACTCTAGAAGGTTTGTGTTGTGATTTTATAACTAGCATTCATGATGTTTGATCTAGAAAAGTGACATATAGAATCTAAGGCCCAACTACTTTTCTTCCCGTAAGAATAGATATATATCTTTAATATATGTCTATTTAGAGATAAATCCATTTATTTCCCCCTTTAACCATGTTTATACGCCAAAGATGATTTCTAGTTTAATGGATTTTGTATCCCTATTGAACATTAAATAACCACAACTATGATCTCGAGAAGTGACAGTGTACAATTGAGATATATTCTCATTCAAGGCATGTGGTGTGGTTTACTGATGGCATTCATATCCCTTTGTAGGCCAGAGACACCATACAAGGCCTTGTGTGGATGTTTGAATATGTGTTGAGCATTATAGCCATATGTGTTTTGTAGGTGGTATTCATGTTTATTGAACCTAACAAGTGTCACTTAGTGCACAAGATCCATTATTTCCCTGTTGTCACATTCAATATACTTATAGACACATTCCTAGTTCACAACTAACATAATGATGAAACCCTAGAACACTTGTAAGTGAGCATTAATCAGTATAGGCCAAATATGGAGGTTTGACAAACCCTTCATGTATATATAAGGGATATTGCTTATCTCTCTTGATTATTATCATAAAGTTATCATACATCCATGATATAAGAACTGATAATGATGCCAATATTCAACTCCAAAGTTAATGACTCCATATAGACGACTTATGTTATATTCTCTAGGTATTGTTCATGGTGCTCAAGCTTGAGAAGGTTTAGTAGGTCCTATGATCATAGCGTATCCACTATCCTCGTATATTCCTTGACAATTTTCCAAGTACTTATTCAAGGATCTTAATATAAGGAAGCTTCAATAATATCTTGAGACACTAGTTTCTAGTCCTTCATGATGGTAAAGCCTTGAAAAGAATCCCCACTCTTCTATGATGATCTAAGAACATGTTAATTGGACTTGAGATAGAGTATGCATGTTTAGGGCTTGAGGATGTTGTTTCTCTCTGCAAAAAAATAATAAGATCAAGAGGATATTTTTTCCATACCACAATTATGATTAAGGCCTTAAGACCCATCCATGGTTAATGAAACATATTAATGTAATTTGTATTTAACTTCTAGTTTAAAGACCCCCTAGTGAGGGTTTTTGTTATATTGTCTAGAGTTTGTTCAGGGTACTTGAGATCAAAAGTATCAATTAGTACCTAAGGCCCTCATTTATCCCCTTGACCATGTCAAATGATATAGCCCCATTTCCAATGCACAATAGCTAACCATGATACCCATATCCCACTTAAATGCCTCTAAAGAACTCCTAAACAAGTTATGTGTTGGTATGATGACTCGTTTAAGGAACTTGAGCTCGAGAATATTCAAGAATATCCAAAGGAACAGTTCCCTTCATCAACCATGTCTAAGGCTTTGAGACCCATCCTCGTTGTGAAAAATATCCTAATGTAATCCGTATCTCGTTGATTCCAAACACGCGGAGGGTTAATTGGATAAGATATAAAACTTCAGCTTCACATGATGAAATATGTTAGTTGGAATGGGTGTATGTGCATACTTTTTTAACGTAACCTCATGTTGCACAATGCAATAATATATTGGTGAAAATAAGCGTATGTGGATACATATTGAGAACATGTAATATTGTTATTTTCGTTTTTTCTTTATAATAAGCAGATTTTAAGATTTAGTGATTTAAATAATGATGATTGACCTAAAAGTTGATGATAGCAATACGTGGTAGGTGGGATGCAAGACTTTGTCGATTTTAAGATTTAGTGATTTAAATAATGATGATTGAGCTAAATGTTGATGATAGCGATACGTGGTAGGTGGGATGCAAGACTTTGTCGAGGCAGGCATCACGAGTATGGTTAAGTAACTAAGGCCCATTCATTATGACTCGATCATCTTAATGACCTACATATTCAACACATAGGTAAAGCAATCCATATTGAGGGTCTTGTTGTTGTATTTAGGGTTTATTTATAGAAATTTATTTTAAGAAGGGTCATTTTGGGCTTAAGTAAATTATTTATTACCTTGAGCATGTAACAAGGTCTAAACCAATTTCAAATGCATAAAATTTACCCATTGACATCTATATACAAATTGAAGGTTTGTAAAGATCCCCTAAAAATTATTCATGTGTTAATGCAATGACTCATTTAAGGCTCTTGAACCGAAAATGATTTAAAAATATTTCAAGGAATTTTTTCATCATTTATCATGTTCAAGGATGTGTGAGCCATCCTGATTGTGTAAAAGCTCCTAATGGCGTTGAAATCCAATATTCACATGAAACACCCCTTGTAGAAGGTTTGTGTTGAGATTTTGTATCTAACATTCATGATGTTTGATATAGAGAAGTTACATGTAGAGTCTAAGGCCAAATTGTTTTTCTTCCCCTAACCATAGCTCTAAATATTTAAAATACCTCCATCTAAACATAAATCCATATATTTTCCCCTTTAACCATGTTTATACCGCAAAGATAATTTGTAGTGTACAAAACACATTCATGGATTATGTCTCTTTTCTAAATGTTAAACAACTACAATTATGATATGGAGAATGATTGATGGTGTGGGATTGAGATATATTCTCATTCAAGGGATTTATTGCGGTTTAGTCATGGCATTCATATCCCTTTAGTAGGATAGAGGCACCATATAGGGTCTGGTGTGGAGGTTTGAAGATGTGCCCAACACTATAGTCTTATAAGCTTTGTGTTTTGTTGGTGGTATTCATGTTTATCGAAACCAACAAGTTTCACTTAGTGGAAAAGGTCCATTATTTTCTTGTGACCTTCAATATACTTATAGAAACATTCCTAGTTCATAGCTAACATAGTGATGCACCCTATCACCCCTAGAGGTGAGCATTAATTATTAGAGGTCAAATGCAGAGGTTCTAGGACTCCATGGAATTTGATCCTAAGAAGAAAGGTTTAGGGATAAAATATATTGTTGGTCTCTCTTGATTATGATCATAGAGTTAACACACATCCATTATATAATACCTAATAATGGTGTCGATATTCAACTCAAAAGTTAAGGGCTCCTTAAATATGTCACGTGTCATATTTTATTGGGATTTTCATGGTACTCAATGTTGAGAAGGTTCAATAGGGCCTATGATCATAATGTCTCCCCTAATCTTGTTTATTCCTTGAAACTTTTCCAGATACTTATTTAATGATCTTAATATCTGAAAGATTCAATAAGATCTCAAGGCACTATTTTCTAGTCCATCATGATGGTTAAAGCCTTGAAAATAATCCACGCTCTTGTGCAGTGGTCTAGGAAAATGTTCATTGAAATTGAGATAGAGAAGGTATGTTTAGGATTTGAGGATGTTATTTTCGTCCTACAACCAATGATAATTTCACGAGATGCTTTTTCCATAAAAAATTATGGGTAAGGCCTCGAGACACATCCATGGTTTATGAAACATATTGATCTAACTTTTATTCAAAATCTAGGGTAAAGGCCCCTTGGTGAGGGTTTTTGTTATAATATCTAGTGTTTCCTCACAGTGCTTGATATTGATAACTTTCAATTAGGGTTTGAGTCCCTTATTTATCCCCTTGACCATGTCAAATGATATTTCCAATTTATAATGAAAAATAGCTACCCACAACATGCATATCCCACTTGAATGCCTATAAAAAACCCTTAAAAAGGACTTATGTGTTGGTATGATGACTTGTTTAAAGAAATTCATCTTAAGAATATTCCAAAATATCCAAGGGAGCATTTTTGCTCATTAAACATGTCTAATTACTTGTGACCCATCCTCTATGTGAAAAATATACTAATGTATTCCATATCCCCTTGATTCCAAACACCCCCATGAGAGAGTTGTTATTCTAGTTTTATAGGTGTTTTTCATGGTGATTGATTTAGGAAATGATAAAGGGGCCTAAGCCCCAAGTACTGAGCATGTTTTTTTTCTCTTTCACAACAAATGATAAAGGCCTAAGGATGTTGTTTCCTACCATGACTATGATCAAGGGGTTGATGGCCATCGAGGGTACATGAAACATGTTAATGGAACTCATATTCAACTCTAAAGAAAAACATCCCCAAGTGAGGAATCATTTTAATGTGTCTAGTTTTGTTCATGACACTTGATCTTGAGAAGGTTATGTTAGATATTAAGGCACTTATTTACCCTCCTTCACCATTTTAGGAATCTTGACCCATTCCTATTGTAGACACTTATTTACCCCTTCAATATTCACCACAATATTTTCTAGAGCTATAACATTGAAAAGAGGAATAATAAGGGATTGAAAGACTATTTTTTTTCTTGAAAGCAATTGTAAATGACAAAACTTATGGGCATGGAATGAAAATAAATTTTTCTTCAAGGATATTGTTACTCATATTATTTCATATGGATGTGATGTTTGGGGTTTAAACATCTCTAGACTATAGTGGATAGAGATTTAATAAATCCGAAAGCATTTTATAATTTATAATTTTGAAATTAAAATTAGTATGCTTCATATTATCCTAGTCATATAGGTTGGTCTTCCCCCATCTAGTGCATGGTTATGACTAGATACCTAATGTACAAGGGCAATATAGTTAACAAGGAAGATGCTATTTTCCTAAGATTGTTTTAAAGCCAAAATCACCTCTAACTTCAAAGAGATAAACATGAAGATTCTATGTCTTAGTTAATAAATATTTAAATATTTATTAATTATAAAATTAATTTTCAATTCTTACGAGGTTCAAAGTAATTTATTAATATTTATTAATAAAATTTAATTAAAATTTAAAAACTAAAATTTATTCTCAATTAGCCACTTCATAAATAAAACTAAATGAGTCTGAAAAGATATTAGCAGTCCCAAATGCCCAATAAAGAGGAACGTCCGTCGTCTACATTTATAAGGTGTTTACTCTTTCTTTTTTTCATCGAGTGGTATCTATGATCGCTGCAAATTTAGAAGGCCCCTTTACAGGGAACCCATCACTTCATAAATAAAATTAAATGAGTATGAAGAGACATTAGTACTTCAGAATGCCCAATAAAAAGAAATGTCCGTCGTCTAAATTTAGAAGGTGTTTACTCCCTCTCTTTTTTTCATCGAGTGGTATCTAGGATCGCTGCAAAATTTAGAAGGCACCTTTACATGGAACCCATCAAAATGGTGACGTAATGCCAGAATATAATTTATTAGATTTATAAATAGAGTTGGTTTATAAGTGATGGGAGATTTTTACAGTTACCATATTGTTCTTGGACATTTGGAAAGCACTGTGTAATATGGTGTCTGATCATGGATAGAATTATCGTCTTAAACATATGAAATATTATACAGTTTTATCCAGAAATCTCTAACAATAATACTTGATTATTTAGCGATACACTATGGTGCGTTAGTTTCTGGTACATGGGTACTTCATATATGGGAAACAAGTATGAAGCGCAGCTAGAAGCTTCACCTAATATTACCTTAAACATATTAAAATTTAATATATATTAAAAATAAAAATAAAATGATTTATTTATTTCTATCTAAAATTTGTCAATCAAAATCCATGTTGCAAAGAAATAAATCCATGTTGCAAAGAAATATGTAAAAGATTGAACTTTGAAATACTATAAAAAAAATCAAAATATTACTCCATCAACAATTTGCCAATCAAATTCTTTCCAAGTATAAAAACATTCTGAACTCCCAAACTAGCAAAAAAATTATTATGACTGGATTATTATGTAATTCATGCAACACTATGTTATATTGAAATTAGAAATTCATGTTTGGAGATTTACAAAATGAAGCTCACTAACACACTGCTATGTCTCTTTCTGATCATCATTATAATTAGTTGAATCTTATCATTAAAGCTTCAAGATAGGTTTGAAGAGAGCATATTTATTTACAATCATTGAACTTCAAGATTTGCAACAGCGGCCAAGAAATGATTAGCAAATGTCTATATTTTGTTGAAACCTTCGCTATATCTAGACATCTGTGTTGCTTTACACAGATCATGTAGTGGAACCCATGTATCACTTAGAAAATAAACAAATGTTGCTTTACACAACTCATGTAGTCCAACCCATATATCTATTAGAAAATAAGTAAACATTGCTTTACAGAGCTCATGTAATCAGACCCATGTATCACTTAGAAAATAAACCAATAGTACCTTCTGTACTCAAAATAAGTACCAGAAAAGCCTTCTGTACTCAAAATAAGTACCAAAAACTTCAAAATCTGCTCAAAATAAATACCCTAAACATCAAAATTTATTAGAGTGAAGTCGAAGTGAAGTCAAAATTTGTTACAGTGAAATTCTGAAAAATCTCCAAAATACACGCTAAACTCGCTATTTTGGAAAATTTCCAACCAATTCCCAACCTCCCAAAGTGCGAGAGCATGAGGTACTTGCTCTCAAATGCCTCGGAACCATGTAACTATGGGGATAGATATAGATCTTTTTTTTCTTAGCCTGAGACTAAGATTTCGCATTACGGGTATCATCGATGGCGTCCTCTCATTTGATTTATTTGTGGAGCCTTGTTATCTCTCTCGATGTAGTCTCATTTAATTTGATATTTGTGGAGACTTTCATAGCGTGAATCCACTCTACTGTAATATGGCGTATTCTCAGATCAACTCACATTTCATACTTTGCGTGGGGCACTTTTTGCCCGACGTTCTGTCTGATCATGGGCATTGGGATTGCTTCCTTTTTCCGTGACTCGCAAGGTTTCGTCAACACGTCGTCACATTTAAAAGAATCTGTCCATGCAGACTTCGGACTTCATGTGATGAAATATTATTTCGCTGGAAAGTAATTACTTTTACTAGTTCGATGCAATATTGGAGCACCGTGCACGCATAGGATTAATTGGATGACATATGAAACGTCAGCTGGGCATCATTATATCTTTGTATAACAGAAGTCAAACATTGGAATGGGTGTACGTGCATATGTTTTTTAACCAACTTGATCGCATTGAAGAATACAATAATATATTGGTGAAAATAGGTGCATCTTGATATGTATTGAGAACAGTGTTAATTTTGTTGGTCATGGGAGGAATTGTTTGGAAAAGTATAGAAACTTTGGTATTATTTAGAGAAAATTTGGTAAGGATTTTTGTAAATCCAAGTTATAGTTGATAAACTTCAAAATTTTAGGTGTCTTAGATGTTTTTGATGGCGCTGAATCTATTTCCACCATCAAACACTGGCTCTATAAAAATTTGAATTTTTTTTACCGAAATTCCAACTACTTTTGGCCATCCAAACAATTCTTCAACCTGGTTAAACGACTCCAGTTTGTTTTTTCTAATATGTAAATTTTAAGATTTAGCGATTAAAATAATGTTGATTGACCTAAAAGTTGATGATAGCGATACGCAGTAGGTGGGATGCAAGACTTGGTAGACAAGACGCATCTACTGAAGTCTGTAATAGGAAGTCAATATAATGGAAAACAATTTATTATAATATATGATTTTTTATTAATTAATTTTTAAATATTTTATTAAATTTATATATTTTGGATTTTTTTAAATTGATGTTAAGATTTGAAGAGCTCGTAGTTATATAATATAATGCAAACAATTTATTTAATTTAAATAATGATTATATGATTTTAAAATTAATTAATCTTAATAATTTTT
The DNA here is from genome assembly GCA_000404065.3 of Pinus taeda. Lineage (NCBI taxonomy): Eukaryota > Viridiplantae > Streptophyta > Pinopsida > Pinales > Pinaceae > Pinus > Pinus taeda. Next base: position 19,550 of record APFE031420175.1, read on the forward strand.
TATTAATTATAAATATTTAATTAATTATTGATTTTTTCTTCCTAATTCAAGATTTGAAGCAGTTATTTAATTTATGTATATGTGTAATTTTTTAAATAAAATTATTTTAGAAAAAAAATTAATATATATATATTTTTTTGGTAAAAGAATTTAGAATATTTCTTTAAATTATTAAGTTATTATAATTAGTTGTCTTATAACAAATTATATCATATTGGAAAAAAAAAAATTATTATTGGGTTAAAAATTCAGGAAAGAAGTTAAAACTCATTAAATAGAGAAAGAATTTTTTGATAAGAGGGGATAAAAAGATCCCTTCAGATTATAAGAAGATTATGATTCTTTTAACCAAATATATGAAATTATTCATGAAAAAGGAAAATTAACATATAGTTAGAAAGTCATGGAGAAAGAGTTAAAGGCCAAGTTAATTTTGAAAAATAGCATTTAGTCACGAACCACATAATTATGCTGAGGATCATTGAAAAAGAAAGCCCTAGTGATAAAATTGATGTCTTATATTGTGTCATTGGCCTTAGGAAAGTTTTTGACATGGTGTCTCAGAATAACTTTTGAAATAAATTAGAAATGTGAAAGTTTCATTTTGAGTTGAGATTTGTTTTAATAAGGCTATACAAGAATGTTGTGCCATAGCCTATCTATTAAGCATTTTGGAGTTTTTCCTATCATATTTTTGGCTCAAATTTTCTCAAAATCTGGAATGGATTTGTTGGAATAACAAGTTTGAGTTGTGAACTCTCCACAATTCGAGTTCCCCATGAGATTTTCAAGGTGATCAATCCATAAGTGCAGGAAAAAATTCATTTTAAATAACAACAAAACCACAATATGATCAAACTTTGTTTCATTGAATTTATGCCCAAAACTCAAAACCATATAATAGTTATACAATACATAAATTAGTAATTGGTCAATTTGAGCTAATGCTTCTTCTAATGCTTATTTCTCATAACATCTTAATTGCAATGAAAATTTAAAAGAATGAAATTTTTTTTACAAGAAAGAATTATTAGAAGTTTGTGTGCAACTTATTTTGTGTACCTAGATGAAATAAAAAAAGAAATGAATAATTTTTAGAATAGCTAACTTTTGTTTATGGATAATTTGCATAAATTAAACCAATTCACATTTTGATAATATTGGCCGATTAGTTTTACTCTGAATATAAATCATATGACTGTATTAATACATTGGTTTAGTATCAAAGTTATGAAATTTCGTGAAACAAATTTGTGCACTTGTAGATAATAAGCCATTTACGGTTTCAATTTTTTTCCATATTTTTAATGTTAATTTTGATATTTAAAACAAAAAAAAAAAAGTGTAAGTCAAGCTCTTAACTAATAAGGCTTAGTGTTGAGACCATGATTGAAAGTCTTAATTTACGCAATCCCTTTTTTTCCTTTTCTATGTGTATTTATATGTTAACAGTTCCTCATAATGCAATTTGTATATCACATATGGTAAGAAATAAAATTTATGATAGAAATAAAGATATTAAATACTTTAGAATTATGATTTAAGTACAAATAAAATTTAATAAAAAAATATATATATCTATATGTGTATCTCAAAGAACGATTTATCATGTGGTCTTGTGATAGACTTTCATTTACGGAAATTATTGTGGATTAGTTATGGGACACATTTCTTTAGAGTAGGTTATAGATACTATACAAGGTTCTAGTGTGGTCATTAGAGAAGGTGATCTATACCATAGTCATAGAAGCTTTATGGTTAGTGGGTGTTGTTCATGGTAATTAATTCTAACAAGTGTGATTTATGGCAAAAAGTCCATTTTATTATTTTTTGACATTAGATAGACCTCCAAACACATTCTCGGTGCACAACTAACTTAGTGATAGCACCCATAGAACCATTGGAGGCAATTTTTAAAAATGAGAGGTAAAATTAGGGGGTTCAAAGATTTTTACATGAAAATTGTTCCTAAGATTAAGGGTTTAAGGCTAAAGGATCTTGTTTCCCAACCATGACTATGGTTATAGACCTAACACCCATCTATGATTCCTAAGACCTATTAATGATGACCATAGTCAACTCTAATGCTAGGTTTCCCTAGAGAGATATCCTTCCATGATTTCAACGTATTGTTAACTCCACTTGAGCTGAGGAAGGTTGAATAGATATTGAAGCCATTACGTCCCATGATCTTGTTTATAAATTGACACTTTTTGAGTACTTATTTAGGGATATTAATATTGAGAAGCTTCAATAATATTATGATAGATGAGTTTCTAGCCTTTGATGATGGTAAATCCCCTGCAAAAAATCTATGCTTCCACATTGTGGTTTGAGAATATGTACATTGTGCTTGAGATAGAGAAGTCATGTTAGAGCCTAAGGATGTTGTTTCTCTCATATAAACAATCGCAAGTTACTTAAGTGTTATTTTTATACAACGACTATGGTTATATCCTCAAAATTCATCCATTATGAGTGGAACAGATTTATGGCACCTGTATTCAACTGATAGGGAAAACAATCCATGATGAGGGATCTTGTTATTGGATTTATGGTTTATATATGGAAATTATCTTAGGAATGGTCATTTAGGGATTAATGAACTTATTTATTACATTAAGCATGTAGCATGGTCTAGACGCATTTTTAGTGCATTAAAGTTACCCATTGGCATCTATATACCACTTGAATGTTTGTAAAGAACCTCTAGAAAGGACTCATTTTCTAGCGCAATGAATTATTCAAGGCTCTTGAACCCAAATTGATTCAATAACATTCCAAGGCACATTTTACCTTCATTGACCATGTTCAATGCCCCATGGCCCATCCTCATTGTGAAAAATCTCTTAATGGCATTGAAATTTGACCTTGGCAAGAGATACTCACTCTAGAAGGTTTGTGTTGTGATTTTATAACTAGCATTCATGATGTTTGATCTAGAAAAGTGACATATAGAATCTAAGGTCCAGCTACTTTTCTTCCCGTAAGCATAGATATATATCTTTAACATATGTCTATTTAGAGATAAATCCATTTATTTCCCCCTTTAACCATGTTTATATGCCAAAGATGACTTCTAGTTTAATGGATTTTGTATCCCTATTGAACATTAAATATTTACAACTATGATCTCGAGAAGTGACGGTGTACAATTGAGATATATTCTCATTCAAGGCATGTGGTGTGGTTTAATGATGGCATTCATATCCCTTTGTAGGCCAGAGACACCATACAAAGCCTTGTGTGGATGTTTGAATATGTGTTGAGCATTATAGCCATATAAGCTTCGTGTTTTGTAGGTGGTATTCATGTTTATTGAACCTAACAAGTGTCACTTAGTGCATAAGATCCATTATTTCCCTGTTGTCACATTCAATATACTTATAGACACATTCCTAGTTCACAACTAACATAATGATGAAACCCTAGAACACTTGTAAGTGATCATTAATCAGTATAGGTCAAATATGGAGGTTTGAAAAACCCTTCATAGAGCTTAAGCCTAAGAAGAAAGGTTTATGTATAAGGGATATTGCTTATCTCTCTTGATTATTATCATAAAGTTACCATACATCCATGATATAAGAACCGATAATGATGCCAATATTCAACTCAAAAGTTAATGACTCCATATAGACGACTTATGTTATATTCTCTAGGTATTGTTCATGGTGCTCAAGCTTGAGAAGGTTTAGTAGGTCCTATGATCATAGCGTATCCACTATCCTTGTATATTTCTTGACAATTTTCCAAGTACTTATTCAAGGATCTTAATATAAGGAAGCTTCAATAATATCTTGAGACACTAGTTTCTAGTCTGTCATGATGGTAAAGCCTTGAAAAGAATCCCCACTCTTCTATGATGATCTAAGAACATGTTAATTGGACTTGAGATAGAGTAGGTATGTTTAGGGCTTGAGGATGTTGTTTCCCTCTCCAAACAAATAATAAGATCAAGAGGATATTTTTTCCATACCACAATTATGATTAAGGCCTTAAGACCCATCCATGGTTAATGCAACATATTAATGTAATCTGTATTTAACTTCTAGTTTAAAGACCCCCTAGTGAGGGTTTTTGTTATATTGTCTAGAGTTTGTTCAAGGTACTTGAGCTCAAAAGTATCAATTAGTACCTAAGGCCCTCATTTATCCCCTTGACCATGCAAATGATATAGCCCCATTTCCAATGCACAATAACTAACCATGATACCCATATCCCACTTAAATGCCTCTAAAGAACTCCTAAACAAGTTATGTGTTGGTATGATGACTCATTTAGGGAACTTGAGCTTGAGAATATTCAAGAATATCCAAAGGAATAGTTTCCTTCATCAACCATGTCAAAGGCCCTGAGACCCATCCTCGTTGTGAAAAATATCCTAATGTAATCCATATCTCGTTGATTCCAAACACCCCCTAGAGAGATTTGTTATTCTTGTTTTACAGGTGTTGTTCATGGTGATTGTGTCAAAGAAGTGGCATCAAAGGCCTAAGGCCCAAGTGTTGGGGATAGTCATTTGTCTCCCCCAACTAATTGAAAGGGCCTAAGGATCTCTTTTCTCTACCATGAATATGGTCAAGGAATTGAGGCCCATTCACAATGCATGAAACATCTTAATGGCACTTGTATTCAAATCTTAACGAAAATACTCCTTAGTGGAGATCATGTTATCATGTCTAGTTTTTTTCATGACACTTGATACTAAGAAGGTTAGATTAGGGATAAAGGCCTTTATTTATGCTCCTTGACAATGTTTACAAATCTAGGCCCACTCCTACTCTAGGCCCTTATTTACCCCCTCAATATTCACCACAATCTTAACTAGAACTATAACATTGAAAAAAAGAATAATAAAGGATTGAAGACCAATTTTCTCTCGAAAGCAATTGTAAATCGCCAAATTTATGGGCATGGAATAAAAAAAAAATTCTACTTCAAGATATTATCGCTCATATTATTTTATATAGATGTGAAGCTTGGGGTCGAAACATCTCTACATTATAGTGGATGAAAATTAAACAGATTCAAAGAATTTTTTAATTTATAATCATGGAATTAAAATTAGTATACCTCATCATATGCTATTCATAGACGTTGGTGTTCATCCATAGAGAACATGGTTATGACTAGGTACTTGATGTATAGGGACAAGATAATTAGAATGGAGGATGGAGTTTTCCTAAAGTTATTTTAAAGTTTAGCCAAAATCACCTCTACCTTCAAAAAGGTAAGCATTGTAAGTCATAGTTAAATCACAAAAAATAATAATAAATAAAAAAAATCAAGATGGTAAGTCACGGTTAAATCCCTAGAAAATAGAAAAAAAAAAATCCCTTTGTATAAATTGATATAGTTAAAGCTAATATTATATTTAAATTTAAAAAAAAATATATGATAAATAAATAGGAAAAAAATGCTATAAACCTACCACTAATCCCAATCTAGATGATTATAAACCATTAAATAATTTTTAATAAGCCATTAAATAATTTTTAAAATATTGGAAGTTAAAAAAAATGGCAATGATAGTAAGAAGATGGAGGACGGAAATAATTTTCTCTTAAATTAAGATATAGAGGCTTATTATATGTCTGGATGTAGTCTAATTTAATTTGATATTTGTGGAGATTTTCATAGCTTAAATGCACTCTCATGAAATGCGGCGTTTTCTAAGATCAATTCACATTTCATACTTTGCGTGGGGCTCTTTGCCAGATACGTTTTCCGCTAATCTCAAGGTTTCGTCAACACGTCGTCACATTTAAAAGAATCTGTCCACTCAAACTTCTGACTTCATGTGATGGAATATCTATTTTGCTAGAATGTATTTCTTACTTACTGCGATGCAATATTTAGTTTCTGTGCATCTCAAGACAATAATGGAGAGCAAAAGATACGAAACTTCAGCTTGACATGATTATATGTTTATAGAAGAAAAGTCAGATAGGTAAATATGTTGGTTGGAATGGGTGTATGCGAATAATTTTAGAACATAATTTCATGTTGTTGCACAATACAATAATAATACATTGGTCAAAATAGGTGCGTGTGGATATGTATCGTGAACGTGTGATATTGTTAATTTTGATTTTTCTTTATACTATGTGGATCGTAAGGTTCCGTGATTTAAATAATGTAGTAGGCAGTATGCAAGACTTGGTGAAGGCGGGACATCTACTAATCATGTAATAGAGAGTTAACATAATAGAAAACACGTTGTTATATGTTTTTTTAATGAATTACTTGTTAAATATTATTTTATTAATTATATATTTTCCAACTTTTAAATTAATGTTGAGAATTGTCGTTTTCAAAGTTTATATATATATACTTTTTATAAATAGGTAAATAAGGAATATTTTTAAAATTAAATAGAAGGACCTGATTAAATAATATATTAAAATTGCACGACTATTATGATTAATTATTTTATAAGCAAATTGATATGGATTATTGAAAGGAAGATTAGTATATATACATTTTTTTATTAGTAAAATAAATAATTTTAAAAAAATTAAGTTATTTTGATTAAGGAAATTTTTCTAATAAATTAAAAGAATTAAGAAGATTGAATTTATGGTTTAGAGGTTATATGAATGTGGCTTATTAAATTATAATTTTTTTTGAAATATTCTCTTAAATTATAAGATTATTATGATTTTTTTAATTAAACATATGGAATTATTCATAAAAAACAAAATAAGTATATTGTTACAAAGTCGTGGAGAAAGAGTTAAAGACCAACATAGTTTTAGAAACTATTATTTTTTCCATCTAATTATGCTTAGGAGCATTGAAAAGGAATTGTTGATTTTTGTAGCTCTCCCAAGTAGTTCTACCATTGTGTATTGACCAAAACTACCTTTTTTTCATCTTTATAAGCTTGCATGTGATATGCAAGTCATGCATGCAACTTACATGTGACATGTAGAGTTTGCATGTTTTTCGCTTGGGACATGCAAAGCATTCATATGAGTTGCACATGACATCTATAGTTACAATGTTCATTGCATGTGATATGCAAGACATGTGTGAGGTGCACGCAACATGTGTGCAAGTGAGATGCATGCATGAAAATTAGCTACATTTGACATGCATGAGCTAAACATGTAATGCAAGATAAATTTATGACTAGTACTTGAATTAAAGTAAATAAAGTTAACTAAATTTAAGTAAGTTACCTTATGTTAACTTGATGAACTAATTTTGACCGTTGATCTTAGCTTAGAAAAGTTATAAATTGAGCCTAAAGGTTGAGGCAAAGGCACAACAATCACACTACCCTTAGGAGGAGGAGTGCGATATTCTAGTGCACTGGGTTTGAGGAAGGTGCAAGGAACCATTACCAATATAGATGCTAATAAGCCAAGGAAAAAGACAAATCTACGACATGATCAACTAGATTACTTGAAGCTTATTGCTATGTATGTAATTCCTTAATTGGGTCATTCTCACACGACATGAGCCCAAGTAGTTTCTAATTCTTTATTAATGATGAACTAACATGTTGGACACAAATCTATTTTTGATTATGTGATTCATATCAAAATTGGCTTCCGTTGAATTTTATGTGTTAGGAACTTTGCGGTGTATTTGTTTAGTACTTAATTTTTGGGAATTAAATACTGAGTGTTATGCTTAGGTAAATTATAACATGGTATTAGAGCTGAAACTCTGAACCAATGTTATAATTGTAGGTGTTAGGTTTGCACCAGGTTGTTGGAGGCAAGTTCAGTTGTCATTATATAAATCTATTTATTTTTATTGGGTGAAGTAAATTGGCTCACTAAGAGGAAATTCTTTCACACCGATTTTTTTTTTTTACTTTCTAGCAATAATTATAGTTCTAGGAAGCAAGCTAGAGGCATGGTTGGGGCCTATGAGAGTTTGATTGCAACTGGGGATTGTTCTATAGGAAGCATGCCATATTGGGCATGATTAAGGTGTTGCAAGATGTAGTGGATAACTATGGTCTTTGGGTAGAAGATCTAAAACAACAACCTATGAGTAGAGATGTTAGTAGGGTTCATTCAACGATGTAGGTATGAGGGATTATAAAAAGGTAACATCATTAATGGAGGTGAGACTTCAAAGGGAGAGAGGGAGACCATACCAGTTAGGAAATTGGCCCCATATTTCATGGGTGTGTCATGACGGAGACAAACCCATCATAGTGCTAGAAGGACATAGCACAAGATCGATGTTAGTGACAAAAAATGTGTATCGCGCTCTCAAGACTGTGTTAATACTAGGGAATGAGTAAATAATGTGATGGTGTTGGAGTTAGATCCAGGTAGACGAGATTCTTCCAAAAGTGACTTCATCTCTAAGAGGGAATGTTGATATCTGTAGCTCGAGCACGTACTTCTAGCCCTGTGTCTTGACGGTGACATTGGTTTTCATCTTTAGGAGTTTGTATGTGACATGTAAGGCATGCATATGAGTTGGATTCAACATGTAAAGTTTGGAGGTTGATTACATATGACATAACAGGCATGCATGTGAGTTGCATGCAAAGCTTGCATGGTGATTGTAGTGTTGTTCAAGACATGCATGTGAATTTCGTGTGACATGTAGTGTTTGCATGTTGATTGCATGCAACATGCAAGGAATGCATGTGATTTACATGTGGCACATGTAGTTTGCATTTTGATTACATGTGACATGTGGAGTGTGCAAGTGAGTTGCATGCATGTCGACTAGTTATGTGTGACATGTATGAGATACACAAGTCATGCAAGCTAAATTTATGACTGGTACTTGAGTTAGAATAAAAAAAGCTAAAGGCAAGAAAGTTAATTAAAGATAAGTAACTCATCTTTAGTTAACTTGACTTGCTAATTTTGGTTGTCGATCTTAGCTTATGAATTGAGCTTAAGGGTTGAGGCAAAGAAACAATAGTGGCACTAGCCGTAGGAGGAAGAGGAGGGTGATACTCCAATATGTTAGGTATGA
>APFE031420175.1:28520-65505 GCA_000404065.3 Pinus taeda
AAAAGATATAAATATTCTCTTAAATTATAAGATTATTATGATTTTTTTAATTAAACATATGGAATTATTCATAAAAAACAAAATAAGTATATTGTTACAAAGTCGTGGAGAAAGAGTTAAAGACCAACATAGTTTTAGAAACTATTATTTTTTCCATCTAATTATGCTTAGGAGCATTGAAAAGGAATTGTTGATTTTTGTAGCTCTCCCAAGTAGTTCTACCATTGTGTATTGACCAAAACTACCTTTTTTTCATCTTTATAAGCTTGCATGTGATATGCAAGTCATGCATGCAACTTACATGTGACATGTAGAGTTTGCATGTTTTTCGCTTGGGACATGCAAAGCATTCATATGAGTTGCACATGACATCTATAGTTACAATGTTCATTGCATGTGATATGCAAGACATGTGTGAGGTGCACGCAACATGTGTGCAAGTGAGATGCATGCATGAAAATTAGCTACATTTGACATGCATGAGCTAAACATGTAATGCAAGATAAATTTATGACTAGTACTTGAATTAAAGTAAATAAAGTTAACTAAATTTAAGTAAGTTACCTTATGTTAACTTGATGAACTAATTTTGACCGTTGATCTTAGCTTAGAAAAGTTATAAATTGAGCCTAAAGGTTGAGGCAAAGGCACAACAATCACACTACCCTTAGGAGGAGGAGTGCGATATTCTAGTGCACTGGGTTTGAGGAAGGTGCAAGGAACCATTACCAATATAGATGCTAATAAGCCAAGGAAAAAGACAAATCTACGACATGATCAACTAGATTACTTGAAGCTTATTGCTATGTATGTAATTCCTTAATTGGGTCATTCTCACACGACATGAGCCCAAGTAGTTTCTAATTCTTTATTAATGATGAACTAACATGTTGGACACAAATCTATTTTTGATTATGTGATTCATATCAAAATTGGCTTCCGTTGAATTTTATGTGTTAGGAACTTTGCGGTGTATTTGTTTAGTACTTAATTTTTGGGAATTAAATACTGAGTGTTATGCTTAGGTAAATTATAACATGGTATTAGAGCTGAAACTCTGAACCAATGTTATAATTGTAGGTGTTAGGTTTGCACCAGGTTGTTGGAGGCAAGTTCAGTTGTCATTATATAAATCTATTTATTTTTATTGGGTGAAGTAAATTGGCTCACTAAGAGGAAATTCTTTCACACCGATTTTTTTTTTTTACTTTCTAGCAATAATTATAGTTCTAGGAAGCAAGCTAGAGGCATGGTTGGGGCCTATGAGAGTTTGATTGCAACTGGGGATTGTTCTATAGGAAGCATGCCATATTGGGCATGATTAAGGTGTTGCAAGATGTAGTGGATAACTATGGTCTTTGGGTAGAAGATCTAAAACAACAACCTATGAGTAGAGATGTTAGTAGGGTTCATTCAACGATGTAGGTATGAGGGATTATAAAAAGGTAACATCATTAATGGAGGTGAGACTTCAAAGGGAGAGAGGGAGACCATACCAGTTAGGAAATTGGCCCCATATTTCATGGGTGTGTCATGACGGAGACAAACCCATCATAGTGCTAGAAGGACATAGCACAAGATCGATGTTAGTGACAAAAAATGTGTATCGCGCTCTCAAGACTGTGTTAATACTAGGGAATGAGTAAATAATGTGATGGTGTTGGAGTTAGATCCAGGTAGACGAGATTCTTCCAAAAGTGACTTCATCTCTAAGAGGGAATGTTGATATCTGTAGCTCGAGCACGTACTTCTAGCCCTGTGTCTTGACGGTGACATTGGTTTTCATCTTTAGGAGTTTGTATGTGACATGTAAGGCATGCATATGAGTTGGATTCAACATGTAAAGTTTGGAGGTTGATTACATATGACATAACAGGCATGCATGTGAGTTGCATGCAAAGCTTGCATGGTGATTGTAGTGTTGTTCAAGACATGCATGTGAATTTCGTGTGACATGTAGTGTTTGCATGTTGATTGCATGCAACATGCAAGGAATGCATGTGATTTACATGTGGCACATGTAGTTTGCATTTTGATTACATGTGACATGTGGAGTGTGCAAGTGAGTTGCATGCATGTCGACTAGTTATGTGTGACATGTATGAGATACACAAGTCATGCAAGCTAAATTTATGACTGGTACTTGAGTTAGAATAAAAAAAGCTAAAGGCAAGAAAGTTAATTAAAGATAAGTAACTCATCTTTAGTTAACTTGACTTGCTAATTTTGGTTGTCGATCTTAGCTTATGAATTGAGCTTAAGGGTTGAGGCAAAGAAACAATAGTGGCACTAGCCGTAGGAGGAAGAGGAGGGTGATACTCCAATATGTTAGGTATGAGGACAGTGCAAGGAGAAGTTAGGGAGCCAAATTCATATTAGCCCAGGAAGATGAAAGGACAAATCTAGGGCTTGATAACTTGGCTCTTTAGATTGTTGTATATGTAATTCCTCAATTGGGAAAATATCCCATGATAGGAGATCAAGTAGGTTATGAGTTGTTATTAATGATGAATTAATTTGTTGGGAAGAAATATATCTATGATTATGTAACTCATATGAAAATTTGCTCCCGCTAAATTTTATGTTTTAGGCACTTAACAATATATGTTTTTAGTAATTAATTTCTTAGAATTTAATGTTGAGTGTTGGGTTTTGGTAAATTCCAAAAAGAAATTCCTAGTGATGAAAAAAGCTTTGACATGGTATCTAAGAATAAGATTTGAAATAAATTATAAAATTGAAATATTCATTTTAAACTTAAAGCTATTTTAATAATGCTATACAAGAGTGTGCTATATTGTAGTCTATCTATTTTATGTTTTGGAAATTTTTCTACTATGATTTTTATACAAATTTCTTTCACATGTAATAAATTTATTTATTTGATGAAGATATTTGAATTATGAATTCTCAACCTTTCCAATTCCTCGAAAATAAATGATCACGCATGAACCATATATACCGTCTAAATCATAATTTGATTAAAACATGTTCATGAAATTCTTTACCTTTTCACCACTCTCAAGGTTTCCTCAAGACGCAGTCACATTTAAAGAATCTGTTCATCCAAACTTCTGACTCCATGTGGTGAAATATTTATTTTGCTGGCAAGTAATTCTGACTTACTGCGATGCAATGTTTAGCTTGTGTGCGTCTCAAGACACTAATGGACAGCACGCGGAGGGTTAATTGGATAAGATATAAAACTTCAGCTTCACATGATTAAATATGTTAGTTGGAATGAGTGTATGTCCATACTTTTTTAACGTAACCTCATGTTGCAGAATGCAATAATATATTGGTGAAAATAAGCGTATGCCGATACATATTGAGAACATGTAATATTGTTAATTTCGTTTTTTATTTTATAATAAGCAGATTTTAAGATTTAGTGATTTAAATAATGATGATTGACCTAAAAGTTGATGATAGCGATATGTGGTAGGTGGGATGCAAGACTTTGTCGAGGCAGGCATCTAGTCAAGCGTGTAATAGAATAACAGAAGACAATTTATTATGATATATGACTTTTTATTAATTACCTCTTAAATAATATTTCATTAGTTTTCTGTATTAAATAGATGCTAAGATATTTTTTCCAAGTTTAAAGCATTTCAACCCATTCGTAGAAATATAATATAATTTTTAAATTATTGTTAAGATTTCTCTTTGATCCCAGTTTAACGTATAGTTCATAGATATGCCTGATATGATGCAAAACCATTTATTAATTTAAATAAAACCATATATCATCTTTTAATAATTATATTTCAAAAAATTATTTATCATATTAATTTTTAAATTGATGTTGGGATTTTAATTTGAATGGAAAATGATATCAATCCATGGTATACATCCACCCATGTTATTCATTCACTAATGGAATTTGGTATTGTAAGTGGAATCCACCCATGGTATTCATTTGCCAATCGTATTTTCCCATGGTATTGTGACATCCATCCATGGTATTCATTCACCCATGAAATTGACGTGTGGTATTGTGACATCCAGCCATGGTATTCATTCACCCATGGAATTGAGCCATGGTATTGTAACTCAAAAATACTATAAGTAACAAGTTGCATTTTGTAGAAGGATAGATGGTCCGCCACAATGTAGGCTTTATAGTTATTATCGGTTTTAATAAAAAGTTTCTTTGTGGTTTTATTTACTGTGTGTTCTATCATTTCCTTTCTAGCATTGCAATTTTTCAGATCTTGGGAGCTACAGAATAAGATCCACCCCAACATCTAGATCATATTTTTTCTTCAATATTAAAGCATTTAGTTCATAGATATATATGGATATTTTTTTATAAACCTAACCTGAAGATTTTTTAAATTAAATTATGAGATTATATATATATATATAATATATATATATATATATATATATAAAATATAACTAATCATATATATATATATATATAATATATATATATAATATAATATTATAAATAAATATAATAATTAGTTATTTATAATTAAATTATAATCTAATTATCAAGGAAAAGGAGATTATTATATATAGATTTTTTTTATAGATGAAATAAAATATTTTCCTTAGAAGTTCATTATGATTAATTTATTTTTTAATTAAATTATATAGAACTATTTTAGAAAATAAAATTAATATGTTGTTAAAAAGCGTTGGAAAAGAGTTAAAAGTTTATCAAATAAACACATAAATTTTTAATAAAAAGATAAAAATATGCTTTCAAATTATAAGACTATTATGATTGTTCTAACAAAAAAAATCATGAAAAAGAACTTTCACATATGGTTAGAAAGTGCAAAGAAAGAGTTAAAGGCCAAGTTAGTTTTAGAAACTATCGTTTAATCATGGATCACCTAATTATGTTTAGGATGATTGAAAATGAATCTCTTAGTGAAATCAATCTCTTATGTTGTTTTATTGTATGTAGGAAATCTTTTGGCATAGTGTCTAAGATTAAATTACAAAAGTTAAAGGTTCAAGAGTTGTTTTAACAAGGATATACAAGAATGTTATGTTGTAGTTTATCTATTATACATTTTAGCGTATTTCTTGGCATATTTTTGGCTCAAGATTTCCCAGAATCTGGAATGGATTTGTTGGAATAACAAATTTGATTTGTAAACTCTCCAAAATTCCAGTTCCTTATGGATTTTCATGCTTCTCAATCCATATTTGCAATAAAAAATGCATTTTAAATTAGAAAAAATCATGATTTGATAAAAAAATGATTCATCAGGCCCAAAACTCCAAAACATATAATAATTAGAGGACATAGAATGTTCTTCATAAGTTTTGGAACATTAGGGATTGGTCAGAAGGAATTAATTGTAATGGATTAGTCCTAGCTAATGTTTCATTCCCATGACATGTTAATTGCAATAGAAGTTTAGAGAAACAACAATTTATTGACTACAAGGAACTACTAAAAATTTGTCCATAACTTATTTGGTGTAAATAGATAAAATGTAGAAAATTGAATAGCTTTTAGAATATACAACTTTTATTTGTGGAAAATTTGCATAACCTAGATAAATTTACATTCTCATAGCATTGGTATGTTACATTTTTTCTAATTATAATGCATATGTTTGTGTTAATACATTGGTTTAGTATCAAAATGATGAAATTCCTTAAAACAAATTTTTGCACTTTGTAGATAACAACCAGTTGTTGTGTGCCACTATTTTTTTCCAAAATTTTAATTCTAATTCTAATATCTATAAAAAATGATAATGTGATTGAAGCCCTTAAATAATGAGGTCTAGTGTTAATATCAAGCTTGAGAGTCTTAATATACACATTTTTTCCTTTCCCTATGTGTGTAGTTCTATGCCTACGCTTGTTAACAATGCAATTTGTATTCCACATAGGGTACACATAAAGTTTATGATAGAAATAAATAAGAAACTTATATATTATAGAATTATGATTTATGTACTAATAACTAGCACACACACGCACACACACAAACAAAAATGCCTAAAGAATTATTTATGATGTGGATTTATCATAGAGTTTCATTCATGGCATTTGTTTTGGTTTAATCATGACACCCATATCCCTAGAGCAAGCTACAGATGCTATTAAGGGTCTCATGTGGTCATTCAAGATGGAAATCATGACTATAGTCATATAATATTTATGGTTAGTGGTTTTTGTTTATAGGGACTAATCCTAACAAATGTCAGTTGGGGCACAAAGACCATTTAATTCTTTTATGAGAATGGATAAATCTCTATATGCATTCTCAATGTGCAACTAACCTAGTGATGACACCCATAACACCATTGGAGGGAATTACTAAGAAAGAGAGGTCAAATGTGAGGGTTCAAAGACTTGCAAATGACACTTGTTCCTAAGAACAAAGGTTTAGGGCCGAAGGCTCTCCCTTCCCTCCCATCACTATGGTTATAAATTGAATACCAATTAATGATTCCTAAGACCTATTAATGATGGCCATATTAAAGTCTAATGTTAGGGCTTCCTAGAGAGAGATTTGTTGAATGTTTTTAGGCATTACTCACTCTACTTGAGCTCAAGAAGGTTAAATAAGTCTTAAGGTCATTATGTGCCATGATTTTGTTTATGCATTCAAAGTTGTTTGAATACTTATTTGAGGATCTTGATCTTAAGAACCGTCAATAAGATCCTAATACATGAGTTTTGATTCTTTGATGATAGTGAAGTCCCTGCAAAAAAAATATTTTTCCATATTATGGTTTGAGAACATGTACAATGTGCTTGATCTACAGAAGCTATGTTAGGGCTTGAGGATGTTGATTATCCCCTTTAACCAATAAAAAGTGACTTAAGTATTATTTTCTATCATGAGTACGGTCAAGTAACTAAGGCCCATTCATTATGACTGGATCATCTTAATGACCTACATATTCAACACATAGGTAAAATAATCCATATTGAGGGTCTTGTTGTTGTATTTAGGGTTTATTTATAGAAATTTGTCTTAAGAAGGGTCATTTAGGGCTTAAGTAAATTATTTATTACCTTGAGCATGTAACAAGGTCTAAACCAATTTCAAATGCATAAAATTTACCCATTGACATCTATATATAGCTTGAAGGTTTGTAAAGATCCCCTAAAAATTATTCATGTGTTAATGCAATGACTCATTTAAGGCTCTTGAACCGAAAATGATTTAAAAATATTTCAATGAATTTTTTTTCATCATTGATCATGTTCAAGGATGTGTGAGCCATCCTGATTGTGTAAAAGCTCCTAATGGCGTTGAAATCCAATATTCGCATGAAACACCCCTTGTAGAAGGTTTGTGTTGAGATTTTGTATCTAACATTCATGATGTTTGATATAAAGAAGTGCCATGTAGAGTCTGAGGCCAAATTGTTTTTCTTCCCCTAACAATAACTCTAAATATTTAAAATACCTCCATCTAAACATAAATCCATATATTTTCCCCTTTAACCATGTTTATACCGCAAAGATAATTTGTAGTGTACAAAACACATTCATGGATTATGTCTCTTTTATGAATGTTAAACAACTACAATTATGATATGGAGAATGATTGATGGTGTGGGATTGAGATATATTCTCATTCAAGGCATGTATTGTGGTTTAGTCATGGCACTCATATCCCTCTAGTAGGATAGAGGCACCATATAGGGTCTGGTGTGGAGGTTTGAAGATGTGTCCAACACTATATTCTTATAAGCTTTGTGTTTTGTTGGTGGTATTCATGTTTATTGAGACCAACAAGTTTCACTTAGTGGAAAAGGTCCATTATTTTCTTGTGACCTTCAATATACTTACAGAAACATTCCTAGTTCATAGCTAACATAGTGATGTACCCTATCACCCCTAGAGGTGAGCATTCATTATTAGAGGTCAAATGCAAAGGTTCTAGGACCTCATGGAATTTTAGCCTAAGAAGAAATCTTTAGGGATAAAAGATATTGTTGGTCTCTCTTGATTATGATCATAGAGTTAACACACATCCATTATATAATACCTAATAATGGTGTCGATATTCAACTCAAAAGTTAAGGGCTCCTTAAATATGTCACGTGTCATATTTTATTGGGATTTTCATGGTACTCAATGTTGAGAAGGTTCAATAGGGCCTATCATCATAATGTCTTCCCTAATCATGTTTATTCCTTGAAACTTTTCCAGGTACATATTTAATGATCTTAATATCTAAAAGCTTCAATAAGATCTCAAGGCACTATTTTCTAGTCCATCATGATGGTTAAGGCCTTGAAAATAATCCACGCTCTTGTGCAGTGGTCTTGGAAAATGTTCATTGAAATTGAGATAGAGAAGGTATGTTTAGGACTCAAGGATGTTATTTGCCTCCTACAACCAATGATAATTTCATGAGATGTTTTTTCCATAAAAAATTATGGGTAAGGCCTCGAGACCCATCCATGGTTTATGAAACATATTGATCTAACTTTTATTCAAAATCTAGGGTAAAGGCCCCTTGGTGAGGGTTTTTGTTATAATATCTAGAGTTTCCTCACAATGCTTGATATTGATAACTTTCAATTAGGGCTTGAGTCCCTTATTTATCCTCTTGACCATGTCAA
Organism: Pinus taeda; assembly: GCA_000404065.3. NCBI lineage: Eukaryota > Viridiplantae > Streptophyta > Pinopsida > Pinales > Pinaceae > Pinus > Pinus taeda. The sequence continues at coordinate 37,085 of APFE031420175.1, forward strand.
ATGATATTTCCAATTTATAATGAAAAATAGCTACCCACAACATGCATATCCCACTTGAATGCCTATAAAAAACCCTTAAAAAGGACTTATGTGTTGGTATGATGACTTGTTTAAAGAAATTCATCTTAAGAATATTCCACAATATCCAAGGGAGCATTTTTGCTCATTAACCATGCCTAATTACTTGTGACCCATCCTCTATGTGAAAAAGATACTAATGTATTCCATATCCCCTTGATTCCAAACACCCCCATGCGAGAGTTGTTATTCTAGTTTTATAGGTGTTTTTCATGGTGATTGATTTAAGAAATGATAAAGGGGCCTAAACCCCAAGTATTGAGCATGTTTTTTTTCTCTTTCACAACGAATGATAAGGGCCTAAGGATGTTGCTTCCTACCATGACTATGATCAAGGGGTTGATGCCCATCGAGGGTACATGAAACATGTTAATGGAACTCATATTCAACTCTAAGAAAAACATCCCCAAGTGAGGAATCATTTTAATGTGTCTAGTTTTGTTCATGACACTTGATCTTGAGAAAGTTATGTTAGATATTAAGGCACTTATTTACCCTCCTTCACCTGTTTAGGAATCTTGACCCATTCCTATTGTAGACACTTATTTACCCCTTCGATATTCACCACAATATTAACTAGAGCTATAACATTGAAAAGAGGAATAATAAGGGATTGAAAGACTATTTTTTTTCTTGAAAGCAATTGTAAATGACAAAACTTATGGGCATGGAATGAAAATAAATTTTTCTTCAAGGATATTGTTACTCATATTATTTCATATGGATGTGATGTTTGGGGTTTAAACATCTCTAGACCATAGTGGATAGAGATTTAATAAATCTGAAAGCATTTTATAATTTATAATCTTGAAATTAAAATTAGTATGCTTCATATTCTCCTAGTCATATAGGTTGGTCTTCCCCCATCTAGTGCATAGTTATGACTAGATACCTAATGTATAAGAGCAATATAGTTAGCAAGAAAGATGCTATTTTCCTAAGATTATTTTAAAGCCAAAGTCACCTCTAACTTCAAAGAGATAAGCATGAAGATTCTATGTTTGATTAATAAATATTTAAATATTTATTAATTATAAAATTATTTTTCAATTCTTATGAGCGTTCAAAGTAATTGGTTAAATAATAAAAATTTATTAAAATTTAAAAAACTAAAATTTATTCTCAATTAGCCACTTCATAAATAAAACTAAATGAGTCTGAAGAGATATTAGCAGTTCCGAATGCCCAATAAAGAGGAACGTCAGTCGTCTACATTTAGAAGGTGTTTACTCCCTTTCTTTTTTTCATCGAGTGGTATCTATGATCGCTGCAAAATATAGAAGGCCCCTTTACGGGGAACCCATCACTTCATAAATAAAATTAAATGAGTATGAAGAGACATTAGTACTTCAGAATGCCCCATAAAAAGAAACGTCTGTCGTCTACATTTAGAAGGTGTTTACTCCCTCTCTTTTTTTCATCGAGTGGTATCTATGATCGCTGCAAAATTTAGAAGGCCCCTTTACATGGAAGTTTGGAACCCATCAAAATGGTGACGTAATGCCATAATCTAATTTATTACATTCATAAATAGAGTTGGTTTATAAGTGATAGGAGATTTTTACAGTTATTTATATTGTTTTTGGACATTTGAAAAGCACTGTGTAATATGGTGTTTGATAATAGATAGAATTATCATCCTAAACATTGGACGAATCACAAATATTATACAGTTCTATCCAAAAATCTCTAACAACAATACTTGATTATTTAGCGATACACTATGTTGCACTACCTTTCTAGTATATGGGTACTTCACATATGGGAAACAAGTATGAGGTGCAGCTAGAAGCTTCGCCCAATATTACATCAAACATATTAAAATTTAATATATATATTAAATAAAAAATAAAATAATTTATTTATTTCCATCCAAAATTTTGTCAATTCTATGTTGCAAAAAAATATGTAAAAGATTGAACTTTGAAACACTAAAAAAAAAATCAAATTATTACTCCATCAACAATTTGCCAATCAAATACCTTCCAAGTAAAGAAACACACTGAACTCCCAAACTAGCAAAAAAATTATTATGACTCGATTATTATGTAATTCATGCAACACTATGTTATATTGAAATTCGAAATTCATGTTTGGAGATTTACAAAATGAAGCGCACTAACGCTGCTATGGCTGCTATGTCTCTTTCTGACCATCATTATAATTAGTTGAATTTTATCATTAAAGCTTCAAGATAGGTTTGAAGAGAGCATATTTATTTACAATGGTTGAACTTCAAGATTTGCAACAGCTGCCAAGAAATGATTAGCAAATGTCTATATTTTGTTGAAACCTTCGCTATATCTAGACATCTGTGTTGCTTTACACAACTCATGTAGTCGAACCCATGTATCACTTAGAAAATAAACAAATATTGCTTTACACAGCTCATGTAATCCAACCCATATATCTGTTAGAAAATAAATAAACGTTGCTGTGTTGCATAACACAACTCATATAATCAGACCCTTGTATCACTTAGAAAATAAACAATAGTACATTCTGTATTCAAAATAAGTATCAAAAACATCAAAATCTGTTCAAAATAAATACCCTAAACATCAAAATTTATTACAGTGAAGTCAAAATTTGTTACATTGAAATTCTTGAAAAAAAAACTCCAAAATACACACTAAACTGGCTATTTTGGAAAATTTCCAACCAATTCCCAACCTCCCAAAGTGCGAGAGCCTGAGGTACTTGCTCTCAAATGCCTCGGAACCATGTAACTATGGGGATACATATAGATTTTTTTTTCTTAGCCTGAGACTAAGATTTCGCATTACGAGTATCATCGATGGCGTCCTCTCATTTGATTTATTTGTGAGTCTCATTTAATTTGATATTTCGTAGCGTGAATCCACTCTAATGTAATATGGCGTATTCTCAGATCAACTCACATTTCATACTTTGCGTGGGGCACTTTTTGCCCGATGTTCTGTCTGATCACGGGCATTGGGATTGCTTTCGTTTTCCGTGACTCGCAAGGTTTCGTCAACACGTCGTCACATTTAAAAGAATCTGTCCATGCAGACTTCGGACTTCATGTGATGAAATATTTATTTCGCTGGAAAGTAATTATTTTTACCTAGTTCGATGCAATATTGGAGCACCGTGCACGCATAGGATTAATTGGATGACATATGAAACGTCAGCTGGGCATCATGAGGCAAATCCTATTTCCAACTCCACTGCATTATAAATGCAGTCTGACATGCAAGGGGAATAGGGGTTGCTTTGCATTTATATTTCTCTCAAAGTTGACTTTGGCATGTTACCAGCAAGGCAACCCCTATTCCCCTTGCATGTCAGACTGCATTTATAATGCAGTGGAGTTGGAAATAGGATTTGCCGCATCATTATATCTTTGTATAACAGAAGTCAAATAGAAAAATATGTTCATTGAAATTGGTGTACGTGCATATGTTTTTTTAACTAACTTCATCGCATTGAAGAATACAATAATATATTGGTGAAAATAGGTGCATCTTGATATGTATTGAGAACAGTTAATAGTGTTAATTTTGTATGCCGTAGTTTAATTAACGGGAGGAATTGTCCGGAAAAGTATAGAAATTCCAGTATTATTTAGAGAAAGTCCGGTAAGGATTTTTGTAAATCCAAGTTATAGTCGATAAACTTCAAAATTTTAGGTGTTTATACAGTTTTGATGATGCTGAATCTATTTCCACCATCAACACTGTCTCTATAAAAAAATTTGAATTTTTTTTAGCAAGATTCCAACCACTTTTGATTATCCAGGCAATTCCGCGCCTCCATTTTGTTTTTCCTTTCTAATAGGTAGATTTTAAGATTTAGTGATTTAAATAATGATGATTGAGCTAAAAGTTGATGATAGCGATACGTGGTAGGTGGGATGCAAGACTTGGTAGACAAGACGCATCTACTGAAGCCTGTAATAGGGAGTCAATATAATGGAAAACAATTTATTATAATATATGATTTTTTATTAATTAATTTTCAAATTTTATTAATTAATTTTATATATTTTGCAATTTTTAAATTGATGTTAAGATTTGAATGAGTTCGTAGATATACAATATAACGCCAAACAATTTATTTGCTTTAAATAAAATGATATATGATTTTTTATTAATTACTTCTTAAATATTATTTTATTAATTATAAATATTAAATATTATTTTATTAATTATAAATATTTAATTAATTATAGATTTTTTCTTCTCATTTAAAGTAATTATAGATTTTTTTTTCCTCTTCCAAAGTATTTTGAACCAGTTATATATATATATATATAATGAATTTTTTTTAAATAAAATTATTAAAAAAAATTAATATATATAAATATTTTTGTATAAAAGGAATTAAGAATATTTCTTTAAATTATTAAGTTATTATAAATTATTTGTTTTTATAATTCAATTATATCGAATTAATTTGGAAAAAAAAAATTATATATGGTTAAAAATTCATGGGAAAGAGTTAAAAGCTCATTAAATAAAGAAAGAATTTTATGATAAGAGGGTATAAAAAATCTCCTCAGATTCTAAGAGGATTATGATTCTTTTAACCAAATATATGAAATTATTGGTGAAAAAAGAAAATTAGCATATAGTTAGAAAGTGATGGAGAAAGTGTTAAATGCCAAGTCAATTTTGAAAAATAGCATTTAGTCAAGAACCACATAATTGTGCTGAGGATCATTGAAAAGGAAAGTCCTAGTGATTTGTGTCATTGGCCTTAGGAAAGCTTTTGACATGGTGTCTCGGAATAACTTTTGAAATAAATTAGAAATGTGAAAGTTTCATTTTGAGTTGAGATTTGTTTTAATAAGGCTATACAAGAATGTTCTGCCATAGCCTATCTAATAAGCATTTTGGAGTTTTTCCTATCATATTTTTTGCTCAATTTTTCTCAAAATCTAGGATGGATTTATTGGAACAACAAGTTGAGTTGTGAACTCTCCACAGTTCGAGTTCCCCATGGGATTTTCAAGGTGATCAATCCATAAGTGCAGGTAGAAATTCATTTTAAATAGCAACAAAATCACAATTTGATCAAAATTTGTTTCATTGAATTTATGCCAAGAACTCAAAACCATATAATAGTTATACAATACATAAATTAGTAATTGGTCAATTTGAGCTAATGTTTCTTCGAATGCTTATTTCTCATGACATCTTAGTTGCCATGAAAATTTAAAAGAATAAAACAATTTTGACAAGAAAGAATTATTAGAAGTTTGTGTACAACTTATTTTGTGTAAATAGATGAAATGTAAAAAATTGAATAATTTTTAGAATATATAACTTTTGTTTATAGATAATTTGCATAAATTAAACCAATTCACATTTTGATAATATTGGACGGTTAGTTTTGCTCTGAATATAAATCATATGATTGTATTAATACATTGGTTTAGTATCAAAGCTATGAAAATTCATGAAACAAATTTGTGCACTTGTAGATAACAAGCCATTTACGGTGTGTTTCAATTTTTTTTCCATATTTTTAATGTTAATTTTGATATTTAAAACAAAAAAAAAGTATAAGTCAAGCTCTTAACTAATAAGGCTTAGTGTTAAGACCATGATTGAAAGTCTTAATTTACACAATTCTTTTTTTTCCGTCTTTGTGTGTAGTTATATGTTAACAGTTCCTCGTAATGCAATTTGTATTTCACATATGGTAAGAAATAAAATTTATAATAGAAATAAAAATATTAGATATTCTAGAATTATGATTTAAGTACAAATAAAATTTAATAAAAAAATATATCTATATATGTGTATCTGAAAGAACGATTTATCATGTGATTTGTGATAGACTTTCATATATGGAAATTGTTGTGGATTAGTTATGGGACACATATCCTTAGAGTAGGTTATAGATACTATACAGGGTTTTGGTGTGGTCATTAGAGAAGGTGATCTACATCATAGTCATAGAAGCTTTAGGGTTATTGGGTGTTGTTCATGGTAATAAATTCTAACAAGTGTGATTTATGGCACAAAGTCCATTTTATTATTTTTTGACATTAGATAGACCTCCAAACACATTCTCGGTGCACAACTAAATTAGTGATAGCACCCATAGAACCATTGGAGGCAATTGTTAAAAATGAGAGGTAAAATTTGGGGGTTCAAAGATTTTTACATGAAAATTGTTCCTAAGATTAAGGGTTTAAGGCTAAAGGACCTTGTTTCCCGACCATGACTATGGTTATAGACCTAACACCCATCTATGATTCCTAAGACCTATTAATGATGCCCATAGTCAACTCTAATCCTAGGTTTCCCTAGAGAGATATCCTTCCATGATTTCAAGGTATTATTAACTCCACTTGAGCTGAGGAAGGTTGAATAAATACTGAGGCCATTACTTCCCATGATCTTGTCTATAAATTGACACTTTTTGAGTACTTATTTAGGGATATCAATCTTGAGAAGCTTCAATAATATTATGATACATGAGTTTCTAGCCTTTGATGATGGTAAATCCCTTGCAAAAAATCTATGCCTCCACATTGTGGTTTGAGAACATGTACATTGTGCTTGAGATAGAGAAGTTATGTTAGGGCCTGAGGATGTTGTTTCTCTCCTAGAAACAATCATAAGTTACTTAAGTGTTATTTTTCTACAACGACTATGCTCATATCCTCAAAATTCATCCATTATCAGTGGAACATATTTATGGCACCTATATTCAACTGATAGGGAAAACACTTTATGATGAGGGATCTTGTTATTGGATTTATGGTTTATGTATGGAAATTATCTTAGGAAGGGTCATTTATGGATTAAGGAACTTATTTATTACATTAAGCATGTATCATGGTCTAGACCCATTTTTAGTGCATTAAAGCTACCCATGGGCATATATATGCCACTTGAATGTTTGTAAAGAACCTCTAGAAAGGACTCATTTTCTAGCGCAATGAATTATTCAAGGCTCTTGAACCCAAATTGTTTCAATAATATTCCAAGGCACATTTTCCCTTCATTGACCATGTTCAAGGCCCCATGACCCATCCTCATTGTGAAAAATCTCTTAATGGCATTGAAATCTGAACTTGGCATGAGATACTCACTCTAGAAGGTTTGTGTTGGGATTTTATAACTAGCATTCATGATGTTTGATCTAGAAAAGTGACATATAGAATCTAAGGCCCAACTACTTTTCTTCCCGTAAGCATAGATATATATATCTTCAATATATGTCTATTTAGAGATAAATCCATTTATTTCCCCCTTTAATCATGTTTATACGCCAAAGATGATTTCTAGTTTAATGGATTTCGTATCCCTATTGAACATTACATAACCACAACTATGATCTCGAGAAGTGATGGTGTACAATTGAGATATATTCTCATTCAATGCATGTGGTGTGGTTTAATGATGGCATTCATATCCCTTTGTAGGCCAGAGACACCATACAAGGCCTTGTGTGGATGTTTGAATATGTGTTGAGCATTATAGCCATATAAGCTTCGTGTTTTGTAGGTAGTATTCATGTTTATTGAACCTAACAAGTGTCACTTAATGCATAAGATCCATTTTTTCCTTGTTGTCACATTCAATATACTTATAGACACATTCCTAGTTCACAACTAACATAATGATGAAACCCTAGAACACTTGTGAATGAGCATTAATTAGTATATGTCAAATATGGAGGTTTGACAAACCCTTCATGGAGCTTAAGCCTAAGAAGAAAGGTTTATATATAAGGGATATTGCTTATCTCTCTTGATTATTATCATAAAGTTACCATACATCCATGATATAAGAACTAATAATGATGCCAATATTCAACTCAAAAGTTAATGACTCCATATATACGACTTATGTTATATTCTCTAGGTATTGTTCATGGTGTTCAAGCTTGAGAAGGTTTAGTAGGTCCTATGATCATAGCATATCCACTATCCTTGTATATTCCTTGACAATTTTCCAAGTACTTATTCAAGGATATTAATATAAGGAAGCTTCAATAATATCTTGAGACACTAATTTCTAGTCCTTCATGATGGTAAAGCCTTGAAAAGAATCCCCACTCTTCTATGATGATCTAAGAACATGTTAATTGGACTTGAGATAGAGTAAGTATGTTTAGGGCTTGAGGATGTTGTTTCCCTCTCCAAACAAATAATAAGATCAAGAGGATAATTTTTCCATACCACAATTATGATTAAGGCCTGGAGACCCATCCATGGTTAATGAAACATATTAATGTAATTTGTATTTAATTTCTAGTTTAAAGACCCCCTAGTGAGCGTTTATGTTATATTGTCTAGAGTTTGTTCAGGGTACTTGAGCTCAAAAGTATCAATTAGTACCTAAGGCCCTCATTTATCCCCTTGACCATGTCAAATGATATAGCCCCATTTCCAATGGACAATAGCTAACCTTGATACCCATATCCCACTTAAATGCCTCTAAAGAACTCCTAAACAAGTTATGTGTTGGTATGGTGACTTGTTTAAGGAACTTGAGCTTGAGAATATTCAAGAATATCCAAAGGAACATTTTCCTTCATCAACCATGTCTAAGGCCCTGAGACCCATCCTCAATGTGAAAAATATCCTAATGTAATCCATATCTTGTTGATTCTAAACAACCCCTAGAGAGATTTGTTATTCTTGTTTTACAGATGTTGTTCATGGTGATTGTGTCGAAGAAGTGGCATCAAAGGCCTAAGGCCCAAGTGTTGGGGATAGTCATTTGTCTCCCCCAACTAATTGAAAGGGCCAAAGGATCTCTTTTCTCTACCATGAATATGGTCAAGGAATTGAGGCCCATTCACAGTACATGAAACATCTTAATGGCACTTGTATTCAACTCTTAACGAAAATACTCAGTGGAGATCATGTTATCATGTCTAGTTTTTTTCATGACACTTGATACTAAGAATGTTAGATTAGGGATAAAGGCCTTTATTTATGCTCGACAATGTTTACGAATCTAGGCCCACTCCTAATCTAGGCCCTTATTTACCCCCTCAATATTCACCACAATGTTAACTAGAACTATAACATTGAAAAAAAGAATAATAAAGGATTGAAGACCAATTTTCTCTCAAAAGCAATTGTAAATCGCCAAATTTATGGGCATGGAATAAAAAAAAATTTCTACTTCAAGATATTATCGCTCAGATTATTTTATATAGATGTGAAGCTTGGGGTCGAAACATCTCTACATTATAGTGGATGAAAATTAAACAGATTCAAAGAATTTTATAATTTATAATCATGGAATTAAAATTAGTATACCTCATCATATGTTATTCATAGACGTTGGTGTTCGTCCATAGAGAACATGGTTATGACTAGTACTTGATGTATAAAGACAAGATAATTAGAATGGAGGATGGAGTTTTCCTAAAGTTGTTTTAAAGTTTAGCCAAAATCACCTCTACCTTCAAAGCGGTAAGCATTGTAAGTCATAGTTAAATCACTAAGAAAAAAAATAATAATGAAAAAAAAAAATCAAGATGCTAAGTCATCGTTAAATCCATAGAAAATAGAAAAAAAAATCACTTTGTATAAATTGGTATTGTTAAAGCTAATATTATATTTAAATTTTAGAAAAAAATATATGATAAATAAATAGGAAAAAAATGCTATAAACCTACCACTAATCCCAATCTAGATGATTATAAACCATTAAATAATTTTTAATAAGCCATTAAATAATTTTTAAAATATTGGAAGTTAAAAAAATTGGCCATGATAGTAAGAAGATGGAGGACGGAAATAATTTTCTCTTAAAATAAAATATAGAGGGTTATTATATGTCTGGATGTAGTCTAATTTAATTTGATATTTGTGGAGATTTTCATAGCTTAAATGCACTCTCATGAAATGCGGCGTTTTCTGAGATCAATTCACATTTCATACTTTGCGTGGGGCTCTTTGCCAGATACGTTTTCCGCTAATCTCAAGGTTTCGTCAACACGTCGTCACATTTAAAAGAATCTGTCCACTCAAACTTCTGACTTCATGTGATGGAATATCTATTTTGCTACAATGTATTTCTTACTTACTGCGATGCAATATTTAGTTTCTGTGCATCTCAAGACAATAATGGAGAGCACACGAAGGGTCAATTGCAAAAGATATGAAACTTCAGCTTGACATATGTAGAAGAAAAGTCAGATAGGTAAATGTGTTAGTAGGAATGGGTGTATGCGAATATTTTTATAACATAATTTCATGTTGTTGCACAATAAAATAGGTGCGTGTGGATATGTATCGTGAACGTGTGATATTGTTAATTTTGATTTTTCTTTATACTATGTGGATCGTAAGGTTCAGTGATTTAAATAATGTAGTAGGTGGTATGCAAGACTTGGTGAAGGCGGGACATCTACTAATCATGTAATAGAGAGTTAATATAAGAGAAAAATACTTTATTATGTTATATGTTTTTTTAATGAATTACTTGTTAAATATTATTTTATTAATTATATATTTTCCCACTTTTAAATTAATGTTGAGATTTCGTTTTTCCAAGTATATATATATAGAAGATACTTTTTATAATAGGTAATATAAAGGAATATGTTTAAAATTAAATTAGAAGATCGTGATTTTATATTATATATATATATATATTATAATATATTATATATATATATAATTACTGCACGAGTATCATGATTAATTATTTTATAAGCAATTATATGGGAATTATTGAAAGGAAGATTAGTATAATAGATATTTTTTATTTGTAAAATAAATAATTTAAAATTTTTTTTTTTAAGTTATTTTGATTAAGAATTTTTTTAATCAAATTAAAAGAAATTAAGAAGAAATATTGAAATTAATATATATGGTTAGAAGGTTATGAAAAATAGTTAAAGGCTTATTAAATATTATATAATTTTTTATAAAAGGATATAAATATTTTTCTTAAATTATAAGATTGTTATGATTCTTTTAATTAAACATATGGAATTATTCATAAAAACAAAATAAGTATATGGTTACAAAGTCGTGGAGAAAGAGTTAAAGACCAACATATTTTTAGAAGCTATTATTTTTTCCACTAATTATGCTTAGGAGCATTGAAAAGGAATTGTTGATTTTTGTAGCTCTCACAAGTAGTTCTACCATTGTGTATTGACCAACACTACTTTTTTTTTCATCTTTAGAAGCTTGCATGTGATATGCAAGTCATGCATGCAACTTACGTGTGACATGTAGAGTTTGCATGTTTTTCTCTTGGGACATGCAAAGCATTCATATGAGTTGCACATGACATATATAGTTACAATGTTCATTGCATTTGATATGCAAGACATGTGTGAGGTGCACGCAACATGTGTGAAGTGAGATGCATGCATGAAAATTAGCTACATCTGACATGCATGAGCTAAACATGTAATGCACACAACATGTGTGCAAGTGAGATGCATGCATGCAAATTCTCTACATCTGACATGCATGAGCTAAACATGTAATGCAAGAAAAATTTATGACTAGAAATTGAGTTAAAGTAAATAAAGTTAAAGATCAGAAAGTTAACTAAAGTTAAGTAAGTTACCTTATGTTAACTTGATGAACTAATTTTGACCGTTGATCTTCGCTTAGAAAAGTTATAAATTGAGCCTAAAGGTTGAGGCAAAGACACAACAATCACACTACCCTTAGGAGGAGGAGTATGATATACTAGTGCATTGGGTTTGTGGAAGGTGCAAGGAGCAATTACCGATATAGATGCTAATAAGCCAACTTAGGAATATTGAAGGACAAATCTACGACGTGATCAACTAGATTAATCAATGCTTATTGCTATGTATGTAATTCCTTTGTTGGGTGGTTCTCTCAAAACATGAGCCCAAGTAGTTTCTAATTCTTTATTAATGATGAATTAACTTGTTGGACACAAATCTATTTTTGATTATGTGATTCATATCAAAATTGGCTTCCATTGAATTTTATGTGTTAGGAACTTTGCAATGTATTTGTTTAGTACTTAATTTGTAATTCCTCTGTTGGGTGGTTCTCTCAAAACATGAGCCCAAGTAGTTTCTAATTCTTTATTAATGATGAACTAACTTGTTGGACACAAATCTATTTTTGATTATGTGATTCATATCAAAATTGGCTTCCATTGAATTTTATGTGTTAGGAACTTTGCAATGTATTTGTTTAGTACTTAATTTTTGGGAATTAAATACTCAGTGTTATGCTTAGGTAAATTATAATATGGCATTAGAGCTAAAACTCTGAACCAATGTTATAATTGTAGGTGTTAGGTTTGCACCAGGTTGTTGGAGGCAAGTTCAATTGTCATTATATAAATTTATATATTTTTATTGGGCGAAGTAAATTGGCTGACTAAGAGGAAATTATTTCACACCGATATTTTTTTACTTTCTAGCAATAATTATAGTTCCAGGAAGCAAGCTAGAGGCATGGTTGGGGCCTATGGGAGTTTGATTGCAACTGGGGATTGTTCTATAGGAAGCATACCATGTTGGGCATGATTAAGGTGTTGCAAGACGTAGTGGATAGCTATGGTCTATGGGTAGAAGATCTAAAACAACAACCTATGAGTAGAGATGTTAGTAGGGTTCATTCAACGATGTAGGTATGAGGGATATTATAAAAAGGTAACATCATTAATGGAGGTGAGACTTCAAAGGGAGAGAGGGAGACCATATCGGTTAGGAAATTGGCCCCATATTTCATGCGTGTGTCATGACGGAGACAAACCCATCATAGTTCTAGAAGGAAATAGCACAAGATCGATGTTAGTGACATAAAATGAGTATTAGGCTTAATACTAGGGAATGAGTAAATAATGTGATGGTGTTGGAGATAGATCCAGGTAGACGAGATTCTTCCAAAAGTGACTTCATCTCTAAGAGGGAATATTGATATGTGTAGCTCGAGCATGTACTTCTAGCCCTGTGTCTTGACGATGGCATTGGTTTTCCTCTTTAGGAGTTTGCATGTGACATGTAAGGCATGCATGTGAGTTGAATTCAACATATAAAGTTTGGAAGTTGATTACATATGACATAAAAGGCATGCATGTGAGTTGCATGCAAAGTTTGCATGGTGATTGCAGTGATGTTCAAGACATGCATGTGAGTTTCATGTGACATGGAGTGTTTGCATGTTGATTGCATGCAACATGCAAGGAATGCATGTGATTTACATGTGGCACATGTAGTTTGCATTTTGATTACATGTGACATGTAGAGTGTGCAAGTGAGTTGCATGCATGTGGACTAGTTATGTGTGACATGTATGAGATACACAAGTCATGCAAGCTAAATTTATGACTGGTACTTGAGTTAGAATAAAAAGAGCTAAAAGCAAGAAAGTTAATTAAAGATAAGTAACTTATCTTTAGTTAACTTGACTTACTAATTTTGGTTGTCGATCTTAGCTTATGAATTGAGCTTAAGGGTTGAGGCAAAGACACAATACTGGCACTAGCGATATGACGAAGAGGAGTGTGATACTCCAATATGTCGGGTATGAGGACAGTGCAAGGAGCAGTTAGGGAGCCAAATTCATATTAGCCCAGGAAGATGAAAGGACAAATCTAGGGCTTGATAACTTGGCTCTCTAGATTTATTGTTATATATGTAATTCCTCAATTGGGAAAATATCCCATGACAGGAGCTCAAATAGGTTATGAGTTGTTATTAATAATGAATTAATTTGTTGGGAAGAAATATATCTATGATTATGTAATTCATATCAAAATTTACTCCTACTAAATTTTATGTGTTATGAACTTAACAATATACGTTTTTAGTAATTAATTTCTTAAAATTTAATGTTCAGTGTTGGGTTTTGGTAAATTCCAAAAAAAATTCTTAGTAATAAAATTAATCTCCTATGTGTTTTATTGGCTTTAGAAAAGGTTTTGACATGGTGTCTAAGAATAAGCTTTAAAACAAATTATAAAATTGAAATATTCATTTTAAACTTAGAATTATTTTAATAATGCTATACAAGAGTGTGCTATATTGTAGTCTATCTATTTTATGTTTTGGAAATTTTCCTACTATAATTTTTATACAAATTTCTTTCACGTATTTAATAAATTTATTTGATTGATTAACATATTTGAATTATGAATTCTCAACCTTTCCAATTCCTCGAAAATAAATGATCACGCATGAACCATATATACCGTCTAAATCATAATTTGATTAAAACATGTTCATGAAATTCTTTACCTTTTCACCACTCTCAAGGTTTCCTCAACACGCAGTCACATTTAAAGAATCTGTTCATCCAAACTTCTGACTCCATGTGGTGAAATATTTATTTTTCTGGCAAGTAATTCTGACTTACTGCGATGCAATGTTTAGTTTGTGTGCGTCTCAAGACAATAATGGACAGCACGCTTAAACTTCAGCTTCACATGCTTAAATATAAAACTTCAGCTTCACATGCTTAAATATGTTAGTTGGAATGGGTGTATGTGCATACTTTTTTTAACGTAACCTCATGTTGCACAATGCAATAATATATTGTCAATTTCGTTTTTTCTTTATAATAAGCAGATTTTAAGATTTAGTGATTCAAATAATGATGATTGAGCTAAAAGTTGATGATAGCGATACGTGGTAGGAGGGATGCAAGACTTTGTCGAGGCAGGCATCTAGTCAAGCGTGTAATAGAATAACAGGAGACAATTTATTATGATATATGACTTTTTATTAATTACCTCTTAAATAATATTTCATTAGTTGTATGTATTGAAGAGATGCTAAGATATTTTTTCCAAGTTTAAAGCATTTCAACCCTTTCATAGAAATATAATATAATTTTTAAATTATTGTTAAGATTTCTCTTTGATCCCAGTTTAACGTATAGTTCATAGATATGCCTGATATGATGCAAAACAATTTATTAATTTAAATAAAACCATATATCATCTTTTAATAGTTATATTTAAAAAATTATTTTATCAATTTTATATATGTGTAATTTTTAAATTGATGTTGGGATTTTGATTCGAATGGAAAATGTCATTAATCTATGGTATTCATCCACCCATGTTATTCATTCATCCATGGAATTTACTCATGGTATTGTAAGTGGAATCCACCCATAGTATTCATTTACCAATAGTATTTTCCCATGGTATTGTGACATCCACCCATGGTATTCATTCACCCATGGAATTGACATGTGGTATTGTGACATGCAGCCATGGTATTCATTCACCCATGGAATTGACCCGTGGTATTGTAACTCAAAAATACTCTAAGTTGCATTTTGTAGAAGGATAGATGGTCCACCACAATGTAGCCTTTATAGTTATTATTGGTTTTAATAAAAAGTTTCTTTGTAGTTTTATTTACTGTGTGTTCTATCATTTCCTTTCTAGCATTGCAATTTTTCAGATCTTGGGGGCTGCCCCATAAGATCCACCCCAACATCTAGATCATATTTTTTCTTCAATATTAAAGCATTTAGTTCACAAATATATATAGAGATTTTTTTTATAAACTTAACATGAAATCTTTCAAATTAAATTAAGAAATAATATATATTATATTAGATAATTAGTTAATTTATAATTAATTATATCTAATTATTCTGGAAAAAGATTAGTATATATAGAGAAAAAATATTTCCTTAAATTGTAAGTCCTTTATGATTAATTTTTTTTTAATTAATTTATATAAAACTATTAGAAATAAAATTAATATATTGTTAAAAAGCGTTGGAAAAGAGTTAAAAGTTCATCAAATAGACACAGAAATTTTTAATAAAAAGATAAAAATATGCTCTCAAATCATAAGACTATTATGATTGTTCTAACCAAAAAAATCATGAAAAAGAACTTTCGCATATGGTTAGAAAGTGCGAAGAAAGAGTTAAAGGCCAAGTTAGTTTTAGAAACTATCGTTTAATCATGGATCACCTAATTATGTTTAAAATGATTGAAAATGATTTAAGATGATTGAAAATGAATGTCTTAGTGAAATCAATCTCTTAGCTTGTTTTATTGTATGTAGGAAATCTTTTGGCATAGTGTCTAAGATTAAATTACAAAAGTTAAAGGTTCAAGAGTTGTTTTAACAAGGATATACAAGAATGTTATGTTGTAGTTTATCTATTATACATTTTAGCGTATTTCTTGGCATATTTTTGGCTCAAGTTTTCCCAGAATCATGGATTTGTTGGAATAACAAATTTGACTTGTAAACTCTCCAAAATTGGAGTTCCTTATGGATTTTCATGCTTCTCAATCCATATATGCAATAAAAAATGCATTTTAAATTAGAAAAAATCATGATTTGATAAAAAATTGATTCATCAGGCCCAAAACTCCAAAACATATAATAATTACAGGACCTAGAATGTTCTTCATAAGCTTTGGAACATTAGGGATTGGCCAGAAGGAATTAATTGTAATGGATTAGTCCTAGCTAATGTTTCATTCCCATGACATGTTAATTGCAATAGAAGTTTAGAGAAACAACAATTTATTGACTACAAGGAACTACTAAAAATTTGTCCATAACTTATTTGGTGTAAATAGATAAAATGTAGAAAATTGAATAGCTTTTAGAATATACAACTTTTATTTGTGGAAAATTTGCATAACCTAGATAAATTTAAATTCTCATAGCATTAGTATGTTACATTTTCTCTAATTATAATGCATAAGTCGTGTTAATACATTGGTTTAGTATCAAAATGATGAAATTTCTTAAAACAATTTTTTGCACTTATAGATAACAAGCAGCTGTTGTGTGCCACTATTTTTTTCCAAAATTTTAATTTTAATTCTAATATCTATAAAAAATGATAATGTAATTGAAGCCCTTAAATAATGAGGTCTAGTGTTAATATCAAGCTTGAGAGTCTTAATATACACATTTTTTTTCCTTTCCCTATGTGTGTAGTTCTATGCCTACACTTATTGACAATGCAATTTGTATTCCACATAGGGTACACATAAATTTTATGATAGAAATAAATAAAAACTTATATATTATAGAATTATAATTTATGTACTAATAACTAACACACACACACACAAATGCCTAAAGAATTATTTATGTTGTGGATTTACGATAGAGTTTCATTCATGGCATTTGTTTTGCTTTAATCATGACACCCATATCCCTAGAGCAAGCTACAGATGCTATTAAGGGTCTCATGTCGTCATTCAAGATGGAAATCATGACTATAGTCATATAATATTTATGGCTAATGGGTTTAGTTTATTGGGACTAATCCTAACAAATGTCAGTTGGGGCACAAAGACCATTTAATTCTTTTATGAGAATGGATAAATCTCTATACGCATTCTCGATGTGCAACTAACCTAATGATAACACCCATAGCACCATTGGAGGGAATTACTAAGAAAGAGAGGTCAAATGTGAGGGTTCAAAGACTTGTAGATGACACTTGTTCATAAGAAGAAAGGTTTAGGGCCGAAGGCTCTCCCTTCCCTCCCATCGCTATTGTTATAAATTGAATACCAATTAATGATTCCTAAGACCTATTAATGATGGCCATATTAAAGTCTAATGCTAGGGCTTCCTAGAGAGAGATCTGTCAAATATTTTTAGGCATTACTCACTCTACTTGAGCTCAAGAAGGTTGAATAAGTCTTAAGGTCATTATGTGCCATGATTTTATTTATGAATTCAAAGTTGTTTGAATACTTATTTGAGGATCTTGATCTTGAGAACCTTCAATAAGATTCTAATACATGAGTTCTAATTCTTTGATGATAGTGAAGTCCCTGCAAAAAAAATATTTTTCCATATTATGGTTTGATAACATGTACAATGTGCTTGATCTATAGAAGCTATGTTAGGGCTTGAGGACGTTGAAAATCCCCTTGAACCAATAAAAAGTGACTTAAGTATTATTTTTCTATCACGAGTACGGTCAAGTAATTAAGACCCATTCATTATGACTAGATCATCTTAATGACCTACATATTCAACACATAGGTAAAACAATCCATATTGAGGGTCTTGCTGTTGTATTTAGGGTTTATTTATAGAAATTGATCTTAGGAAGGGTCATTTATGGCTTAAGTAAATTATTCATTACCTTGAGCATGTAACAAGGTCTAAACCAATTTCAAATGCATAAAATTTACCCATTGACATCTATTACAACTTGAAGGTCTATAAAGATCCCCTAAAAATGATTCATGTGTTAATGCAATGACTCATTTAAGGCTCTTGAACCCAAAATGACTTAAAAATATTTCAAGGAATGTTTTTTCATCACTGATCATGTTCAAGGTCCTTTGAGTCATCCTGATCGTGTAAAAGCTCCTAATGACGTTGAAATCCAATATTCGCATGAAACACCCCTTGTAGAAGGTTTGTGTTGAGATTTTGTATGTAACATTCATGATGTTTGATATAGCGAAGTGACATGTAGAGTCTAAGGCCAAATTGTTTTTCTTCCCCTAACCATAGCTATAAATATTTAAAATACCTCCATCTAAACATAAATCCATCTATTTTCCCTTTTCACCATGTTTATACCTCAAAGATAATTTCTAGTGTACAAAACACATTCATGGATTATGTCTCTTATGTGAATGTTAAAAAACAACAATTATGATCTGAAGAATGATTGATGGTGTGGGATTGAGATATATTCTCATTCAAGGCACGTATTGTGGTTTAGTCATGGCATTCATATCCCTCTAGTAGGATAGAGGCACCATATAGTGTCTGGTGTGGAGGTTTGAAGATGTGTCCAACACTATAGTCTGATAAGCTTTGTGTTTTGTTGGTGGTATTCATGTTTATTGAAACCAATAAGTTTCACTTAGTGGAAAAGGTCCATTATTTTCTTGTGACATTCAATATACTTATAGAAACATTCCTAGTTCACAACTAATATAGTGATGGCACCCTATCACCCCTAGAGGTGAGCATTAATTATTAGAGGTCAAATGCGGAGGTTGTAGGACTCCATGGAATTTGAGCCTAAGAAGAAAGGTTTAGGGATAAAAGACATTGTTGGTCTCTCTTGATTATGATCATAGAGTTAATGCACATCCATTATATAATACCTAATAATGGTGTCGATATTCAACTCAAAAGTTAAGGGCTCCTTAAATATGTCATGTGTCATAGTTTATTAGGATTTTCATCGTACTCGATGTTGAGAAGGTTCAATAGGGCCTATGATCATAATGTTTCCCCTAATCTTGTTTATTCCTTGAAACTTTTGCAGGTACTTATTTAATGATCTTAATATCTGAAAGATTCAATAAGATCTCAAGGCACTAGTTTCTAGTCCATCATGATGGTTAAGGCCTTGAAAATAATCCATGCTCTTGTGCAGTGGTCTAGGAAAATTTTCATTGAAATTGAGATAGAGAAGGAATGTGTAGGGCTCGAGGATGTTATTTGCCTCCTACAACCAATGATAATTTCACGAGGATGTTTTTTTCCGTAAAAAATTATGGGTAAGGCCTTGAGACCTATCCATGGTTTATGAAACATATTAATGTAACTTTTATTCAAAATCTAGGGTAAAGGCCCCTTGGTGAGGGTTTTTGTTATAATATCTAGAGTTTCCTCACGATGCTTCATATTGAGAACTTTCAATTAGGGCTTAGGTCCCTTATTTATCCCCTTGACCATGTCAATTGATATTTCCAATTTATAATGAAAAATAGCTACCCATAACATGCATATCCCACTTGAATGCCTATAAAAAACCCTTAGAAAGGACTTATCTTTTGGTATGATGACTTGTTTAAAGAATTCATCTTAAGAATATTCCACAATATCCAAGGGAACATTTTTTCTCATTAACCATGTCTAATTACTTGTGACCCATCCTCTATGTGAAAAAGATACTAATGTATTCCATATCCCCTTGATTCCAATCACCCCCTTGAGAGAGTTGTTATTCTAGTTTTATAGGTGTTTTTCATGGTGATTGATTCTAAGAAATGATAAAAGGGCCTAAGCCCCAAGTATTGAGCATGTTTTTTTCTCTTTCACAACAATGATAAGGGATTAAGGATGTTTTTTCCTACCATGACTATGATCAAGGGGTTGATGCCCATCGACGATACATGAAACATGTTAATGGAACTCATATTCAACTCTAAAGAAAAACATCCCCAAGTGAGGAATCATTTTAATGTGTTTAGTTTTGTTCATGATACTTGATCTTGAGAAGGCTATATTAGATATTAAGGCACTTATTTACCCTCCTTCACCATTTTTAGGAATCTTGACCCATTCCTATTGTAGACACTTATTTAACCCTTCAATACTGACCACAATATTAACTAGAGCTATAACATTGAAAAGAGGAATAATAAGGGATTGAAAGACTATTTTTTTCTTGAAAGCAATTGTAAATTACAAAACTTATGGGCATGGAATGAAAATAAATTTTTCTTCAAGGATGTTATTACTCATATTATTTCATATGGATGTGATGTTTGTGGTTGAAACATCTCTAGATTATAGTGGATGGAGATTTAATAAATCCAAAAGCATTTTATAATCTATAATATTGAAATTAAAATTAGTATGCTTCATATTATCCTAGTCATATAGGTTGGCCTTCCCCCATATAGTGCATGGTTATGACTAGATACCTAATGTATAAGGGCAATATAGTTAGCAAGGAGGATGCTATTTTCCTAAGATTGTTTTAATGCCAAAGTCACCTCTAACTTGAAAGAGATAAGCATGAAGATTCTATGTCTTGGTTAAATCACTAGAGAATAGAGGAAAAGGTCACTTAATAAAACATTAACATTGTTAACAATAATATTACACTTATACTTTAGGGGAAATTATATGATAGACAAATAGAGAATGATAGAAAATGAAGATTCTATAAACCTACCATTAATCCCAATTTGGAGGATTATAATCCATTATAATATTTTTAAATGTTGTGTGTTAGTTGAAGAATGTTACTTTACGGTATTAAGAGGTGGATGATGAAATTTTTTTTTTCTAAACAATTTCTATTGTATGCCCGAATTAGATATAATTTTTCAAATGTTGTAACAAATATCAACTTCCTAACATGTTAACTCATCAAATTTATGGATATTTTGGAAATATTTTCTTTATCAGAAAATAAATTTTAAAACAAATCTCTTAATTCTTTACCATTTCCCTTAAGGTCCAATAAAATAAAGTTAGTACAAATGGAGAATCACATCATCATTCATTCATCAATTTCTTCATACCAAATATTAATTTTGTGGAAAATTTTTTACTAATGTAAAGTAAATCAAGAAATTATTACCATTCTTAACTCAATTACTTGTTTGGGTCATTGGAGGGACAAACAACAAAGTCAAGGATTGACAATTCTATTGTTCCCTTAGACGACTTAAACATTAGAGGTACAACATCAATTCTTTTGGTGGGTTGACCTGAGTGTGTATACTTTAGGGAATTGAAATCAATATCTTCCCATTAAACTTGAAGAACTTGAGCCAAACGACAAGTAGTACACACAAAAAATGACAAACACACACACACACTTCTTTTTACTATTGCATGTGTGTGTGTGTGTGTGTGTGTGTATTATTGGTAAATATCAAAAGTTACTTATGTTGAAAAATACTGAATTGATGTAAAAAATAACTTGGAATATATTATGGTATGAAATTATAAGATGATAAATTAAGTGTCACCACAAGGGCTTTATTGGGGATCAATACGATACCACATGCATTTATATTAGTGGATATAAATTGAGTAACAAATGGAATACTATATCACGGGATATATAGTGGGTAAAGGGTTTTTATATTGCCAGGTATAAAAAATGGAGGTCAAAGTTAATGAAAAAATATAAAGGGTATAAAAATTATTAATGTAAAAATGGATACCTAAAATATCTAGTGAAAGTAGGGGTTTCTTAAATTGGGAAAATGGATTGGGTTTGTATTGGTTGGGGGGTAAAATAATGTGATTCTTAGAGGTATTTTCCAATATGTATTCAAATGAGGGGCATTGTCATGCCACTAATATGGCATGAATAGACAAGATTTGTCAGAGTTTCATTGAGTGAAGTCCCCACGAATGTCACTTAAAGAATATAAGTTATTATTTATTTGAGGATTATATTATTTTGTATGATCCAACGCTAACAAGAATCAATTAAAATAAAATTAAACAAAAAACATAGTTTCTTAATATTTTCTTTCATAATTATAACTTTATCGATGATGATGGTGATTAGTTTTCATTAAGGACAAATTTCATCTAGCATACCTTAAAAAAAAAGAATAAGATTTTTTTCCTTGGGAACTTATTTATGTGCTCAAATTTTTTTAAAAGGAGAATTGTTGAACCACTGTATTTTTGATGAGTAGAAAGGATAGGTAGTTCAATATTGTACAAATATTTTAAAATTGATATTTAGTGTGGGTGTGCATATGATAACATCATAGAATGTTTTTTGATCCTTCAACTCTCACAGTGTCAGAAATATGAGAAATAAGAGTTGTCCCATGCCTTGTCCAAATGGAACCCATGAAGCTTTATTCTTATTTTAGCATTATTAATTTTCTTATTTATGCTAGATAAAATAGAGAAATACTTCCTGTCTTATTTGAGCACTGTTTATTTTCTTATTTATGTTAGTTAAGATATATAGATGCCTTTGATTTTCTAGATTAGGGTTGATCACCTCCTTGTAGTACCTTAATTTTTTTTATCCGCTAATTCCTTATCCCAACATAGTTTCTCCTTAAATTTAGATGTAATACTACTTTTAATATATCATTATTTTATAGAGTTATGATACAAATAAGATGCCATATTTCTGTCAACCTTGCATGCAACTTTTTCTTCCTACGTTGTTTATGTTGTTCTTTTGCATTAAATACCTAGTCATAGCTACACTTTTATGACAATATATAGTGTATTTCTTTTAATTTTAAGATTATAACACACTTATGAATTTTGCTTGTCTTTCTACGTGATTCTCCAAGAACACAACCCCAAATTTTACAACAATATAATATAATAGGAGTGATAAAATCCTTAAAGAGGAGTGTTTTCTTATCCCAAAGACACATGTACTGATTTAAATTTACTTTAAGATTTGTAATACACTTTCAACATGCCATGTACTCCTTTTTGAATACTATAGTTTTAGTTAAGAATATAATGAAAATCAATTCCTATATATTTATATGAAGTTTGTGTTCTTCAAACACCCCTTAATAGTTATAATATTTTCGGTTTTGAAATATTAAAAAAAAAGCTATATATTTATGACTGAATATTTTTAACTAAATATATATTATATATATAATTATTATATATTGATTGTGGCTATATTGTCATCAGGTTTATCTTTGGAGGTTGGGAGAAATGATTAGGATCTTCCGAGTGAGGTTCAATTCCCACAAGTGACATGATGAGATCTTATGTAATCGACATGAATTTTATTAATTCTCATAATACCAGCTAAAAAGTATTTAATAATATATCTACTTAAAAGAAAATATCCAACTCTTTTACCATTATAACTTCTAATGTAAAACATAAATTAGATACTTTTAATTATAAATTTTGAATGAATCAGAGTAAGAACACAGTTTATCCTTAAATTTATCTATGGAACACACAAATTCTCGTTAAGTTTCTCCTTAATTTCCACTTAATTTCTCCTATGGGACCCACAGTGTCTCCTTAAATAATTTTGATCTTATCCTAGAAATGTTTATTTTCTTCTTTATGCTACTTAAAATGTATAGATACCTTTGATTTATATATGGGGTTTGATAACCTCCTTGTAGTAGCTCAATTTTTTTATTATCATCTAATTCATTATCGAACACTATTTCTCCTTATATTTCACTATGGAACACACAATTTCTCCTTAATTTATCCAATGGAACGCAAAATTTCTCCTTAATTCCTTATCACAATGAAATTTCTCCTTAAAATTCCCTACAAAAACCCACAATATTTTTCAAATTTTACCAATGCTTTATTTCCCTGTGGAAAAACAATGAGGATTTGTACTTATTTTAGTATTGTTGATTATCTTATTTGGGCTAGTTAAAACAAAGCAATACTTTTGATCTTATTTTAAGAATGTTGATTTTCTTCTTTATGCTAGCTAAAATATATAGATACCTTTTATTCTCTACATTAGGGTTGATCACCTCCTTGTAGTAGCTTACATTTTTGTTATCCTATAATTTCTTATCAATACAATTTGTCCTTAAATTTCTGTATGGAACCCATAACAAAATTTATCCTTATCACAACATAATTTCTCCTTAATTCCTTATCAAATGACAATTTCTCCTAAGATTTCCCTATTGAACCCACATAATTTTAAGAGTTGTATAATGCCTTATTTTCCTATAGAGACCATGAGGATTTTCTCTTAGTTTAGCATTGTTGATTTTCTTATTTCCACTAGATAGAATAGATAAATACTTCTGATTTTACTAAGCAATGTGTTTTTTCTTCTTTAAGCTCGCTAAGATACCTAGATAACTTTAGTTTTATAGATTAGGGTTGATCACTTACTTGTAGTAGCTTAATTTATTAGTGTCCTCTAAATGTTTATCAAAACTTAAATTTAGATGTAATAATGCTTTTACTATATCATTATTATGTAGACTTATGATTTAACTCAAACATGACATATTTACACCAATCTTGCTTGGACCTTTTGTCCTCCATGTTGTTTATCTTTTTCTTGTACATTAAATACCCAGTCATTACTACTCTTCAAATGGGATAAATATCAATCTTGTGAGGATAGAATATGGTGTGTCTCCTTCAATTTTAACATTGTAAGACATATTTGGATTTTCTTTATCTTTTCCCATTATTCTCTTGAGACATTATAGCCCCAAATTTCACATAAATGTAATATAATAGGAGTGATAAAAGCCTTAAAGAGGAGTTTATTCTTATCCCAAATACAAAGGTACATTTATTTACATTTATTTTCTATTTTTTGATAGTATTTCAATGTGCCATATACTCTATTCTAAGTACTATAGTTTTAGTTAAGATTATAATGAAAATCAATTCCTAGATGAAGTTTGTTTTTTTCTAAACAACCATGTAAAGTTTTTAATATTTTTATGTTATATATATAATAATAATAATAAATAAAATATAATAATTATAATAATAAAATATTTGTGTTATATGTCATTCGTTTATCTTGGATGGTTGGGAGAATGATCGATATACTTCCCACATAGATTTCATTCCCACAACTAACATGATGAACTTGATAACTTGAACAGTTTGATAATTAGATAATATTGTCAAATATATTAATTCAAATAATATCAACTATAAGATATTTAATAATATTTTTTTTTAATATTGATTTTTTAACATTACAATTTCAAACTTATAAAAAAAGGTAAATACTTCTTTTTTTGAAGCTTGAATGAAATATAGTAGCCTAAGTTTAAGCCATTTCTCGACATAATATCTATCTCAACATTAGGGATGAAAGTCTTTAGCCCTCCTTAGGAGCTTATTGGGGGAGAGGTAAGGTTTATACAAGTTTAATATTATGGACTTAAAAGAGTGAATCCCTTACATGAGTATAGTGGCGTGGTGGAGTACTCAATTCTTTGTATAGGTCCCTTGCTCATCGATGAGGATGTTCAATCAATGCATTGTTTGGACAACTCCTTATTTGAAAATCAAATTTTCATTCAACAAAATTTCAACTAGTCATTTTTGTACTTCTTTCGGCACATGCATATCCAATACATTGATTGTGGATTGATCTCACACTCTTATTTTTGATATATCCTTGCATGGAATGGATGGCCTGGGCTCATCAATAACTCATAATCCTTCCCATCATTAGATTTTTGCAAATGGCGTAGAGGTGGGTTTTAATGCGATTCCTAAATTTTATACCAACAGTCATAATTATTCCTCCTTGGTTGGTGGTTCAAATTCGCAGAAAAAAATTACCAATTTCTTTATACTCTTCTTAAGGTGTTGAGTTCATTAGTTTGGGTCTTGAATTGGAAAATGGGGGTCACTTTGAATTAATATACCCTACATAAGGGTTTGAAGAGAGAAAATAAACCATTAAAAATCAAGGGCACAAGGGAAAAATACCATTCAGAACTCAAGGGCACAACATCTTCTTAGTATTGGGTAAGGGCTTACAACTTAATCAAGTTAAGGAATTACTCCATAAATCCCTATTTTCTAAGTTATTTGGGAATATAATAAATATGAATAAGATATTATTAGGGACACAAAAATGTTGACCCTGTTATCACATATGGACTCCTTTTCCATATTTTCTAAGTTATTTGGGAATATAATAAATATGAATAAGATATTATTAGGGACACAAAAATGTTGACCCTCTTATCACATATGGACTCCTTTTCCATTAATTATTGAGGGCATGGTTTTGTTTTATATTTAGAAATGAGGAATATGTGCACAAGATTTTGATGCACAGGTGGTTTATGGATCACAACATGTTGGGACTAAAATTGTGACACCCCTTTTCGAAGCTTGGTCTCACGTGGATGTTAGTATCCTTATTTCAGTCAATCAAGTTACCCAATATTCCATTGGAATTGGGGTATTCCATTGGAATTGGGGAATGTGGCCAATTTTAAAATCATTGTAAATTCCATTGGCAAGTTTATCATGGGGTATTTGGGCTTTTGGAAAATAAATTTAGAAATACGAAACATTGGTCATTAATATCAATGTCAATATCAAGTGGGGTATTTTTGAATCCTTACCAATAGTATACAAAGATATACCATCCTTACAAGCCCTGGATTATTTGGATGTAGCCTTTTCTATTATAGATGGACTATTATGCATCATCTGAAATTGGAATTTATACTTCCTTACTCACCTTAGTTTAAGGTGGTGACATTGCATAATAAGGTTGGAATGACCTCGAAGAAAAAAGTGATAATTTTACACGCTCTAGTTCCATTGGTTCCTTGCAATACATGTGGGGTGTTCCATATTGCATGTCGGGGTGTTCCATAGAATGTTGGTACCTTTGAGCCTCTGATCTAGAAAAAAAATTGTAGAAATGGATAGTGACCATGGACAACATATAAATAAATTACCAGCAACAATGGGACCTTTTCATAGGTAGAATTTTTATTCCACTTACCTCTAGCTCAGAAGAGAAGGTGTAAACAAATTATAATATTTTAGTGTTTAGGAATATCTTTAAATTTGATGAGTAGGAGTCAACTGAGTTCGTTACTTTCTATCATATTCAAGATGATATTAATCTTATCTAATGATAAATAAATAATTTATGATGAATTGATGTATATCTGAGATGTTCCAAGAAGAAATTTTCTAATTGATGAGAGAAATTTGTTAGAAACATGAAGTGATAATTTCTAAAATATCTCATTTCAATGTTCTCGAGTGAAATTTCCACTTTTAATGTTTCGAGTGAAATTTCCACCATAGATTTGTTATAGTGTATGGTTGCATAGATTGAAATTAGTCTTCAGTATATGACAAGTTAACATTGGAAAAATGCACCTAAAAGATTGTGGCATGCAAATGCTAGGAGGGAAAAGGTAGAGAATATGCATAGCAAGATCAATGCTGAAAAACTCATCCATCCTATTATTAGACGAGGCGACGAGTGCTCTAGATGCTGAATTATAGCACATCGTTTTGGATGCTCTTCAACAAGCTTTGGTTGGGCACATGAGGGTGATTGTGGGTCACCGTGTCTCCACTATTCAAGGATTTAATTACGTTGATATGCGTCCTCTATTGGAACTGACGATCTTAACAATTTTCTTAATTAATTTTTTTGATCAAATGGTTTAACTTTTAAAGATGCTATTATATTTTCCTCATCACCACTATATTGGTGGATGGAATTAGCACCATTATGTTCTTTGCAAATTTAAATCACATGTTTAAACTATACATAAATTATTTTTTTCAAAGTATAATTAAAAATTTACAGTATAACTTATCACCACGTATGTACAAGTAACTTATCACCACCACGTATAAAGATTAGAATATTTTAGTTAAATAAAAATATTAAACTTATATTATTGAAACGTGGTTATATTAAAACAATATATTAATAAGACTTACACTTGTAAATTTCCTTTCATTAACCCTTATTTATTGCAAATTGAATAAAATTGCCAATATATTAGCATGACTTTAAAACCAATTTTGAAACGGTATGCTTAACTAAAAAAAATATAATAATCATTTTACCTTTTACCAATATTAATATGGTTTTGATTTCTTTGGAACAAAAAGAAAAAAGTATAATAGTCATTCAAACAATATTAACATCATTTTGATTTCTAGGAAATGAGCAAAAAGTTATGATAATAGGTTTATTTTTAAAGAAA
>APFE031420176.1:3352-16414 GCA_000404065.3 Pinus taeda
AACTTCTTATGCAAAGTGGTTTATCTTTAATGATTTCTATTCTTATGATAGCTGAATGATCTTTATTACCAGTTATTGTTCGAAATCTTTTTAGATCGCATAATAGAAGATATACACCATGGGTTAGTGTAGATTAGATGTGTTGTTTCTCATTACATTACAATAGCCTAGAGTTAGTTTAAAGAATCTTAATTAGATTAGCTTTAAATTTCTCTTAGATCAACATAGTTCAACTCTACACACACACACACACACCCAAGATCGGGAAACTGGTCCCGTTATCTCCAGTCAGACCCGCTATACCAAACAGATAAGGAGCTGCCAACCAAGGTCCAGACCGGATGGGTATCCCCCTTGTTGTCGACCCGATTTTCGGGGCTTCAACAGGTAACCACAAACCTAATCTCTTAGACTCAGGTTCTAACCAACTTAAGTCCAGAGAGGGCTCTGTCTTTATATTTTAACTTTGTTTTGGGTAGGATTTCAGGATAGTTATTAGTTCTCATGATGTTTTGATTTGATTGGCTAGTGCAATTAAGAAAACAGATGGGCAGAACAAGTTTTCATGCCATTGGGCTATGGAGTCAATGAAAGAGTGGCTTAACTAGATCTGATCAATCACTAAATTAAGAGTTCACAGGGTAGGCTAGCACAGCAAAAAGAAAATCTGCAGGTTCAAATGGATGAGGTAGTCCTTGGCCTGTGAAGAGGCCTTCTCTAATTGGAATTGCGCTGATATATTATTCAGCGAATTTTGGAGTTGGTGAGCTACAATTTCCTTGCTGGTCAAGGTGGAGCAAACTATTTCCCCAGTCTGCTTGTGTAATTCTACTTGGTCAATAGGATGGATATCCTTTGCCAATATTTCAAAGTCTTTTTTCAAGTAATCTGCAATTGATCTGGGATGTTGTGTAGTTGGTTTCAAGAAACTCATTTGCATCTTACCTTCCTTTATATCAAAGGTTGACATTAGCCTGGTTTGATTGGTAGGAGCCATTTTACGGTAGTGTGCATAATATTGGGCCTTCAATCTTTCATTCTTGGCATTTATTTCTTTGCATTTCTCTTTAATATCCTGGCCCTAGCCACTTGGAGCTCTGAATGGGGATACTTCCACGCTCTGTTGTTTGTCTAGCATTTGAGCTTGTGAAGCGGAAGGTTCTTGATTAACCTCCAGAGGGTGTGGTCTGCCTTCTTTCTGCTCTTCATGTACCTGTAGTCCCAACTATCTCCTCTGTGAACTCTTGTTCTGAAAATGGATTCAACCTTTGCCTCTTGACATAAGTCTGGGCAACAGGTATGCTAGAAGGAGTGGCCTCCTCTCTATCTCTATTAGGATTTCTCTCCTCATTTAGAGGAGTCTATAAAATAGGTGGATTACTCATGGTATGTTCTGCCTGAGCAAGTTCTTCTGAGATCTCTGGTTGTTCTGATTCCTCTGGCTGCTCTAATGGATCTTGCTCTTGAGGTCCTTCTTCTGTTGTTCGCCCATTGTGTCTCTGTGATTCTCTCTGAGATTGGGACTCTCCTGGAACTTGTACAAATGAATCTTCATAAATTCTTCTTTCTAAATCAATCAATACATTATTGACAATAGTTTCTATACTATCCCTATCTACCAAAGTGTTTTCCACCCATTCTAGTTGATTAGCATACTGTTCAATTTCAGGAATTCGATGGTGGATGTAGGGAGACAATTTGTTTTTGTCTCCTATTGCAAATGAGCTCTAAAGGGTCATATCTCTAGATAAAACTTTGTTTCAGTTTCAGCCTTTAGGGATTTCTTCTGCTTCCTTTCCTGCTTTTCTACTGTTACATATAAATGGGCCAAGCTGATCTTTTATCCTAAGTTGAGCTTTCTTCTTGGCCTTCAAAAAATGCACTTCATTTGAATTGATTATTTGCCTGTAGTACTAGAGCAAACAATATCATGGGAAGGTATCTGGGCAGTTTGTAGGGAGCCAATTCACATCCATATATTCTAATTTTAGTATGGTTTTGGTACAAGTACCAATCCCCCACTCTATATTGTTTGGACAACTGTAGGACCCTCCTGACATCTGCACTGATTCTGGGGGGATGACTTCCTAATAGCATAGTTCCCACTAGGTGCACAAAGAGATCTATGAAATCAGTATAAGAATATTGAGAGTCATATAGGTGGATTAATGAAGTCCAGAAGACCACCGATCTAGGGTTGCTTCTGGTATCAAGCTTCTGGAGTGTGATTGGGAATTTGTCAGCTTGATAGTACAAAAAAAGTTGATATACAATTGAAGAATATTTGAACAATCTTTCATTATCCATCCTCATGAATTTGATCATGTATCTTATCAACAATGAATTTAGCATAATCAAACATGATGGCAAGGGGCTGCCCAGGAGAGTAGATGGACATAAAGGCTATGATAATTTCATCAACAAATTCACTTGTAGTTTGGCCTAAAACACTGGATATCATGTCTATGATATCTTTGCCAAGATTAGAGAATATGGTAGATATATATGGTGGAGAATCCTTTGGAATATATTGCTCTTC
Source organism: Pinus taeda (assembly GCA_000404065.3). NCBI lineage: Eukaryota > Viridiplantae > Streptophyta > Pinopsida > Pinales > Pinaceae > Pinus > Pinus taeda. The sequence continues at coordinate 5,892 of APFE031420176.1, forward strand.
CCTAATGAAAGTCTGGAATAACTGAGCAAGTTTGATTGAGGTGAGTGTAGGGAATCTGTTAAGCAAATCTCCAACAGAAAGAGGGGTCAGGCTTTGGCTTGGTTGTAACTACAACATTTCATTTATGGACTCAACAGTGATGGTAAATAATACAGAATAGTCAGGGGTCATCACTGCCCTTTGGCAGGGATTATATTTCATATGGCAGTAATGGATAATCTCTGGGAAGATATGAACTCTGGGGAATTGGTACTTGGGTAAACTTAATTCTGAAAGTCCTATGTAGTTTGCATGGTTCAGGTACTAGTCTCTGTGCCTACAATATAGTTTCAGAGGGGATTCTTGGACAGAGGTATCTTTAATCTGAAAAGCTTTATATGCCAATGGGAGATGGTCTAAATCCCTGTGGCGAATAGAAATTGGAGGATGTTTAATGCAATGGGAGCATTTGTACTTTCTTCTTGTAGATTCAAGGATAGGGGTGAAGGGTTTTCAGTGAAATTTGGGAAAACTGGTATAATTCAGAGTATTTTGGAGCGACTAGGCAATTATCTTGCTGAGTTACTTCATAATTTGAAGTAAGCCAAGGTTTTGGGAATAAAATATGGTTTCTCAGTGAATTTGGGTAAATACCTAGTTTCGGCTTTGAACGGAGTAATAGCGACTATGCACGGTTTGCAGGAAGCATACACAACTGAAAGATGGTCTGGAGTTTCAGCAGCTTCAGCAGGTTGGCAGTTGGACGTGGGTTGATAGTTGCACATACTTTGGTGCTTGCATGGAGGTGTGAGCAGTATTTTTCACAGTAAAACAAAAAACAATGAGTTTTTTATTTTTATTTGTAAAGTAAACTTTTTTGGCGAGTATACTGGGAAAAGGACACTTGGCGTTAAGCGGGTGATGCAACGTTTTGTCGTTTAGTGGGAGACGGTAAGCAGGATCATATCCCACTGCTTTTGGGCTAGAGCGGTTTTGGGGGGAGGCCGCCTGATGCCATTCATCGGGTGCCACGTAGTAGCGGCGTGAATAGTGAAACCACCCATATCGGGTGGGTAAAGGTCGGCCTTCGGAGGCCGCCTGATATGAGTGTCGACCATTGGATCAAAATGGATTAGATCATATGGTGATTGGGGTGATGATTTGATATGAAATTTAATGGAGGGGCCCAACGGGGTTTTAATTAGTTGCGGATTATGGAGGTTTAATGACGTCGGGAGTGATTTCATTGGCGGGGACAGATTATTAATTAACCACTGATTGATTAATTAATCTCTTTTATTCGGCAAAGGGTCTTGGTTATTAATTAGCCACTGATCGACTTAATTAACCCATTAATCATTTATTAATAAAGTTTATGTTTCAAACTTCGGGGATGGGATATTAAAATTAAAGGAATTTTAAATATACAGGAAAGGGGTATATTTTTCAGAATTAATATATATACATAATGTTAAATTTTTTTTTTTTTTTTTCCAAAGGAAAAATCGTAATATTTCATTATGTGTTGAAAAATTACATATAGTATATTCTTGTCAGCATATGTGTTCATGTCATTTTGGAATATGTCTAGAGTATTACAATTCCATTCCTATGAATGGATTTATCAAACATAAAAAATAATCATGCAAGATGATGTTGTATAGAGTTCAAAACATATATACACCTCGTAGGGTGATGTGCATAAATAAAAACTAGATATCTACATCATCATATATAGCCGGTGATTTGCAAAAATTTAGGTGCCATCCACCTGATGATAAGTCTGATATATATAAGGTCTGTGGTATTATTGGTACTGTGTAGTACCCCTCTGTTCATGGATTATCCACTGTCCTCTTGGCAGGTGTGTGGCTTCCTTGGAAAGGCTGTCGACATAGTTGTTATGCTCTCTGTAAATATGACGAACAAGTATGGAATTAAATAGAGATTTTAAATTATTCACTTCATCCAGAATGTTTATAAGTGTGTGTGCATGGAATCTAGTGTTATTGTTGATCCAATTTATAAAGATATTTGAGTCACCAAAGATCTGAATGTCTCTACATTCATGATTTAGAGCAAGATGCAAAAGATGTCGAAGAGTGATTAATTCTGCAAAATTGTTTGTTTCTTCACCGAAAACCATTTTGACTCTGAAGTAATGATGATTAGAAAGGTAAGGAAGGAAGCCCCCCCCACATCCTTGTTTTTGGGCTACTCCATCAAAAAAAGTCCATGGTGAGGAGTGGTCTATTGGTTTGGGACCAGTGGGTCTGCGCGGATGAGGCGGAGAGTATTATGGTAGCTCAAGGTAGGATGCTACGATTTTGGCAGTTATGCTCTACCATCTAATCATGCTGTCTTCAAAGGTCATTTTATTTTTTTCCAACCATATAGCCCAACAAATAATCAAGGTAAGGCAAGGCAGATTTGTCCTAGAATAGGCACTATACCAGTCTTCCCATGCTGTGGTTATACTGTCTCATTTTCATTCTCCCATGAATCGGATCTCAGCAGCAACAGATCTCCATATATGTTTTGTGGTATTGCAGTTGAGGAACAAGTGCTCGGTCGATTCTGAGCTCTGTTTGCAAAGGATGCACCTATGAGGACCATACATGAATTGGTGAGTGAGTATGTCCCTTGTTGGTACTTTGTTTCGAAGAATGCACCAGAAGAAGAGTTTGGTTCAGGGAGGTGATTTAACTTCCATATGTTCTGCCACCACTTTTTTATTTTGTCAGGTTGTTTGTCTTGTAGCAGACACAAGTAGCCTTCCTTTGGAGTTTAGATTCCATATTCTGCCATGCACCACATGAGCTCATCCGATCACTCCTTGATACAGATGTGTGACTCACTCAAAGCATTTGTATAGTCATTCCAGATATGGTGCCATTGAGGAGGTAGGTTTAGCTGAGTGGTAGATTTCCATGCTTGAGTAAAAATAGAGGTATTCTCCTGATCCCGCAACTTGAGCAATTACCTTGATATCTTGTTGATTTAGAAGTAGGGTGAGCTCTCTTGGGAGGAGACATCGACCCCCTCCCCCATTCCAAGTGTCTACACCAATGTGTGCACTAGTACTTGCATTTATCCTCTAGGCTAGGTGACTTCGAATGAGAGGGAGCGAGAAAATAAGAGCTTTCCGAACCGAGGATATGCTTGTCCTATTCCATCATGGCATCCTTATCTAGTCCATAATTTGGAGAGGCCAGATATATTTGTGGTATGAGATGGATGTCCATAGATTATGCTTGGTGAGGAGAGTCTATCCCATTTTTGCGACCAGAGCTTGTGCAAATGAGGTTAGATATTTGAGGCCCCATCCACCCCACTTTTTGGGCGACGCAATCTTGTTCCAACTTATCCAAGCAAAGATTTTTTTGTCCTGTCTTCCATTCCATAGATATCTGCAACAAATCTGTTTGAGACGGGCCAAGATACTTCTAGGGATCCATGCTAATGCCATCCAAAATACTGGAGTGGCTTCCAAAACAGATTTGATCAGCACCAACCTGCCTGCTCTCGATAGGAAACGATGGCACCAATAAGAGATTCTTTTCTCTAATTTGATGACCAACCAAGTCCAATCTGCTATCTTTTGACTCATGGACTTAATCCAGAATCCTAAGTATTTGAAGCCCTGATCAAGTGGTCGAGGGCAATAAGGAAAGTGTTGCAAGGCAAAGGTGGATTCCTGAGCAGAAATATGGGCCATCGTGATAGTGGTTTTTGCATGATTTTCGTGCATACCAGTGGCCCTGAAGAAAGTGGCAAGGATCTTGTCAAGGGCAATCGAGTCACAAATGCTTCCATCCAAGAAAATAAGGACATCATCCATGAATAGGAGATGAGTGAGGTAGCACTGATCATTCATATTCAATCCAAATAATCTACCACTTTGGTTTTCATGGTAGATTAGCCTACTTAGACATTCCATGACAATCAGGAAGAGGAGAGGGGAAAGAGGGCATCCTTGTATGAGTCCTCTTTCAGCATGGAAGAATGGAGAGGCAGAGCCATTGATGAGGAGACTAAAGGTAGGCGATGATATGCAGGCCATGATCCATGTGGTAAAAAGATGTAGGAAGCGCAGGTGGATAAGAAGCATTTTTATGTAAAGCCAACTTACCCAGTCAAAAGCTTTAGCCAGATCAATCTTTAGGATGATCCTCTTGAGTCTTCTGGATTGAATAGAGTGAATGGCTTCTTGTGCAATGCCGATGGCTTGATGGATCTATCGATCTTCGAGAAAGGCAAACTGTTCAGGGAGGATGTGCTGGGACAGGATAGGCCTAATACTATTTGCAATGATTTTGAAGATAATCTTGTAGAGATAGTTGCAAAGGGAGATAGGCTGGAAATCACTGAAGGATGTCGGGGAATCAGATTTGGGGATGAGGGCGATAAAAGTAGAATTGATAGTAATGTACATTTTGCCAAAAGATCAACATTCCTCCACAACCTGGAGAAGGTCCTGGGCCAGAAGATCATAGAAAGCCAGGTAAAACTCGATTGTCCACCCATCTAGACCCAGGCTTTTATCTTTTTTGAACCACTTTAATGTCCCTTTAAGTTCCTCCAGAGTGACCGGAGCATTGATTTAAATTGCTACCTCCTCCCCCACATATCTAGGAAAATGGCTTGCCACTTGTATGATATTAGCTAGATTGTCTTCTTGAGGGGATCTAAACAGATTTTGAAAATGAGTGGTACCCAAAATCGATAGCTTTTTGAAGGTGTCAGCTGTCTCTCCATCTAGAAGGGGCAATTTCCAATTGGTATTGGCTATCTTTCTTCCTTTTGCATAATTATGATAGAACTTTGTGTTTTCATCTCTTGCCTATAGCAATATTTACCTACTCTCCAGTCTCCATGTTTCTTCTCTTTCCTTTAGTATCTTGTCTCTCTATTTTTCGAGCTCAATCAGCGTTGCTTTCTCTTCTAATGTGGAAAAGCCTTTGTTTCTATCATCTAATATATTGTTCAAATCAACTTCAATAGCTATAATGGTCTGATCATCCTTAGCTTTTTTCTCCTTTGCCCATGCTATGGATAAATGTTTAAGCTAAGATAGGTTGTGGCAGGAACCTTCAGCCATGGTTCTATGACCAGAGATGGGGTGGGATGTCCAATATTCCTTGACCAACTTAGTATATCTCTCATCTTGGAGCCAAACGTGGTTAAAATTGAATGGGGCCTTTGGCTTGGCATCAAGTCCAAGAATATCCAAATAGATAGGTGAGTGGTATGATATTCCCCCAGACCCAACCCACTGTCTATATCTAGAAAATTACTGAAGCAAAGGAACTTTAATCAGAAAACGATCAGGCCTTCTAGCCAGAGCTGCCTCCCCAACTCTTCTATTTCTCCAAGTAGGCAAAGGCTTGATCACGGGGACATCAGTGAGATCATGTTGGTCCAGGATATCCTTGAAGAAATTAGCCATGGGGTCAACTTGGTCTTGTGATCCCCAGGATTCCCCATAACCTAGTGAAAACTTTAGGTCGCCCCCAATGATCACCTAATCCATTGATGTGATATTGGTATGAAGGAAGTGCTACCAAAATTCCTCTCTCTGATGATAGGGGCCGTATATATTGATGAATCTGATGGACAAGACAAGCTCGACTGAGAATAGATCTAGTCCAATAAGTCCCACTCCTCCCCAAGTGGCAGATACATTAATGGATTGAGGATTATATCCTATGGTTAATCCCCCTGATCTACCCATAGCATCCAGAGAATGGAAATGCCAACCAGGGTTAATGGTGGATAGGGTTTGTTCGATGGATTCAGCAGTGCCCAGGGTTTCCTACAGCATAATAATATCAACGGAATCACTTTCAAATAACCTCCTCAGGTCTAGTTTTTTGGAGGCACTAGCCATACCTCTGCAATTAAAGGAGAGGCATTTCATGGTGGAACCCTCCCAGGGGTGTTCAATTCTCTAAGAACTCCTTCCATAGTGGAATATATACTAGACACTACTTCAGCCCCGACCTTCTGGATAGCTTTGGATAGATTAGATTTGCAGCCCCGGGATGATTGAGCGGATGGTCCAAGGAAAGTGAGATAAAGTTCAGTCTAGATGGAAGGATCCGATACGAGCCAAGAGCGTAAGTTGTATGAGTGGGGCAAAGCAGGATGGATGATGGCTGAGACCCTGGGCCAGGATGGAGGGGAGGGCAAGGTAGGGACGGTGGAGGCGATGATGGGTGGAGGTAAGGAGATCTCACAAGTAATGGCAGGTTGCATAATCAATTCTGAAGTAGATTCAAGTGATGCACAAACAGCATATGAGATAGAAGTAAAGTGAGAGGAAAGGGAAGAAGAGAGAGTTGTACCAGCTTTTCTTGCGACCTTCGTGGCAGCAGCGGCTCTAGCTCGAGTTAGTGGGGGTGAGGGCGTTCTGTAATGCTCCTCAGTAGCCTTTGAGGATCCGCCATGATTTTGATCTTTAAGGACTGATACTGGGATGATGATCTGATTCGCAATAGTATTCCCTTTTTGAGGTGCTGGTGAGCTGAGGGGTTCAACTAATTTCGTGAGCATAGGGCATTCCTTAAAGACATGCCCTACCTTGTGGCACCTCCTACATCGAAAAGGAACCCCCTTGTAATCCAAAATCTGGACTCTGGTATAATGGCTCCATTTGAGAGTAATATTCTCTTCCAGTCCTTCCCTTGTATCCAAATGCACCAGGATTCTTGCCAGTGCTCGATTCTTTGACTGCACATAGGTCCTGTCGTAATCTAGATAAGTACCGATAGCATTATCGATCCTAATAAACACAACTTCGGACCAATAATGAAGAGGTAGTCCTGGTAAGTGCACCCATATGGGACCTGCACCTATTTTTTCCCACTCTGGATCAAATAATAGAGACCAGCGCTTGAGAAGGATCGGTGCCATCTCAAGATGCCAATATTTCGCAAGTACCAATTCTGTGTAGTCCACCTTGGAGAAGTGCAGTGTGAACCATCCTCTTGCAAGACTCTGAACCTCTGGTAACTCTTGTAGCGTGCCTTCCCAAAGTTCTTTTACCTAGCTGGTTAGCCTAGCCACAAAGTATGCCCTTCCTCTAACATGCCCAACAAGAACTATATTGACCTTGTCTACCACCTCTCCCATCGGAATGCCTTCACCAAAAGTAATAGTGAGGTCCTTTGTTGTGGCCTTCACGCACTTGACTTTCCTTTTTCCCATTCTCAGTGCCGATGGATGTTCTTTTAGTGGATCTGGTCCCTCAACCGCCTGTGGGATCGATGCTTTGACCTTAATAACTGGAGAGTCAAAACATCTCAAAGGAAGGGAATTAGGGTTAGATGAAGATTGGGGGTTTGAACAAGGAGGGGGCGAATGCTTATAGGAAGGGAGTGGATGAAATGTGGGCAATGGAGGTGAGACGGTAGTGAGTAAATTGAGAGTTTCAAGAGATAGTAGAGAGCAATCAAGGCCCGATGATTCGAGGGAGAGCAAACCGAAACAAATCGGTGATGAGGAAAATCCAGGCAACGAGACAATCGGTGAGGAACCTGGATTTGAGTGCCTAATCTGTACAGAGCAGTCTAGGTTAGGGTTAGGGCTATGGCTACCAAAGATAGTCTGTCCCTCATACAGGTCTTGGGAATAATCTATCACCTCCTCCTCGTTATACATTCTTTCCATAGTCAGAAACTTCCACTGAGACCACCGAAGAAAAAATGTTGACCGCGAGTGCAAGGACTGGATGTCGACAGGTCGGGAGAGTTAGCAATAGCTACAGCAAAATCGTGGTTTACTATGGTAAAAAAGTTTTAGACTGTCTCTATTGCAAGTGCAGCGATGCGTGAGCACCACCTGCCCACTCGCGGCCACGTCAGAGCCCCCTCCATCTACCCCATTAATGTCCTTCTTTAAACAGATGTAATGATATCTTGGATAAATGGATTGAAACAAACATGTAATGGATGGAAACAAACATACTCTCATAATGTTAAAAGTTAATATGAAGATTGCAAGATAAACAAAGTGAGCTAAGCATAATACATTTTTGTAATTTTTCTTTTTTACATAGAAAATTATAACTTATGCTAAGTGCATTTTTATGGGTTTTTGTAAAAAAGGGGTTTGCTTGGGGTGATTACTTTCCCTAGGCAAATGGCGCTTTAACCTTAGAGAAAAGGGGTATTTTAGGAGAATTGAGTGAATTATGGAGGGGGTGAATGCTTATGAGGGGAATTTTAGTACTTAGGACCTATAAGTTATTGGGTTGAGGGTCTGGTCCCTCTAGAAGTCAGAGAAATGCTATGAGCCCCTTTAACTTAAGGTTTTAGGTACTTTAAGACTTTCTTTGGAAATTAGTTAAGTGAAAAATGTAATGAATGAGGGAGGTTTAATCAATTAACTTTGTGTGCTTTGGTAAATACTCAATTATCATCCATACTTTAGAAATTTGATGATGAAAGTAAATGATATGATCTTATCTAATCAATCATCACAATTCTGCAACCATTCAACTACTTACCCATCTACTCATCCTACCATTTTTACTTCTCTTTATTAGGGTGCACTTAAGTTGGCAAACCCTTATAAAAAACTTTTGCTTTTCTTTTACAATGGTATTCTAACTAAGTCTAACCTTATTACGTCCAAGAGCTTAGATTAAACAGTTGAGCTCCTTTTATTTACCCTACCTATCTACTTATCTTCCAAGATTACATTATTTGGTCAGATTCTATTTTTCTATCTATGAACATGAAATTTAAAACATGAAATAGACAAGTTTAAATATATTGACTATCCATGGATTGTGGCAAAGGTAACAAGCTACACACTATCTTTTTATTCTACATCAAAAGTAAATGGTAGTGGCATTTTGACTTGCACACTTTCATGGTCTTTTTCTTTATTGGGGTTCATTATTTCATCTTTTTTGACCTTTTTCTTCTTTTTGTCCTTTGATTTTTCTTTTAGGACATATCCTCTATACATTTTTTATTTTTATTTTTTTTATTTTTTGAATATGGAAAACATTTGCAGCAAGCAAAGGTATGTACATATTACAACTTTGATCTCAGCTATTCAAAAATTATCACTGCTATTGGTATAGGAACATAACACCCTTCACCGCAAAGCCTTCAGGTTGCTTCATGTAGATTTCCTCTTCCAGATCCTTGTGAAGAAATGTCGTCTTCACATCCGTCTATTCTACCTTAAAATCAAAAGCAGTAGCAACAGATAAAAGTAATCTAATAGAAGTTACCTTGGCAATAGGAGGAAAAATATCACCGAAATCAATTCCCAACACTTGGGAATAAGCTTTTGCTACCAACCGAGCTTTGTATTTCTCCACCTTTCCTTCTTCATTTGTCTTCTTCTTGAACACCCATTTGCTGCCAATGGGTTTCCTTCCAGCGGACAACTACACTAGATCCCAAGCCTCATTTTTGTGCAAAGATGCCATTTCATCAAGCATGGCCTCTTTCCAGAGTTTTCCATCCTCTCAATCTACTACTTCCTTCATAGTTCTGGGATCATAATCAATAATAGATAAAGAAAAATTTGAACAGAAATCATATGGACTATACCTTTCTAATTGCCTTCTTTCTTGAACTGATCTTCTCACACCCAGAGTTTGTGGCTCTTCATCTTTTGATTTCTCATCTGCTGTAGAGTCTGATTCTTCCTCCTTTAGCTTAAACTCCATCTTATCAGGTTCCTTTGGTTGGACTTCATGCTTAATAACATCTTTCACCTCTCTGAACACCACATCTCGGCTGTACACAACCTTCCTTGTTACTAGGTTTGAAAACTTATAACCCTTTAAGCCATCCTTATACCCAATAAAGATGCACTTTTGAAATTTACTATCCAACTTGGTTCGTTTCACCTTTGGAACATGTACATATGCATCACATCCAAATACTCTCAGATGTGAAAGAGAGGGTTTCATCCTCCAACACTGATGAAGGTGATCTATTGACTAGGTAACATGTTGTCTCCATCGCCTCTGCCCAGAATTCTTGTTCTAACCCAGCACCACTGAGCATGCTTCTTGCCCTTTCTATCAACGTCTTGTTCATTCTTTTTGCAACTCCATTTTTCTGAGGTGTATATGGAGTAGTCTTCTGTCATGCTATACCACACTTCTTATAGAATTCTTCAATTTCCTTATTGCAAAACTCTCCACCATTATCTATCCTTAGCACCTTTATCTTCTTCTCTGTCTGGTTTTCCATCAGAGCCTTGAATTCTTTAAACTTATCAAAGACTTCAGATTTCTTCTTAAGGAAATATATCCATGTATTCCTTGAGAAGTCATCTATAAATGATACATAGTACACAAACTTACTCAGTGATGGAACCTTCATAGGTCCAAACACATCACTATGCACAAGCTCTAATATATGTTTCGCTCTCTTACCACCAAAGGGGAAACTCACCTGATTCTGCTTCCCATATACACAATTTTCACAAAAATCAAAATCCAGAGAGATATTACTCATACCTTCTACCATACCTTTACCATGAAGTATTCAAAGGCCCTTCTCTCTAATATG